>SEOQ01000601.1:0-17632 GCA_004679275.1 Dentipellis fragilis
GTCCCAGAAAGCCGCTCCCCATCATGCAGGTCACCCCTCACAGTGTAACTCTCAAGAGGCAGGAAGAGAAGGAGAGGGCCCGCAAGGAGCAGAAGGAGCTCAAGCGCGCATCATCGCGTGCTAAGGTCAGGGCAGAGAACGACGGGGACTCATCTGCCTCGTCCTCTTCGTCCTCCACGGGGTCCTCGGGAACAGGTGGAAGCGAAGAGGACGAGCTGACCGAGGGCGAGGATGGTGATGGTGAAGGTGAAGGCGAGGACNGGAACGGGAACAGGGAGATGGACGAGGACGAGGAGCACAAGGACGAGGANGAGGAGATGGACGAGGAGATGGATGTCGACAAGGACGAGGAGGCCGGTGCTGGGNGCACGACGAAGAAGGTGGTGGTGGGGAAGAAACGAAAGCATGGTGAGGATGACGATGCCGACCAGGTCCACAATCCGGGCCGGGNCTTCAAGAAGTCCAACATAGACGGGCCAACATTCGTGCAGAAGCCGGGATCGTTCGTGCTGGTGAGTGATGCCNTGAGCATCTCGTAAGGAAACTAACATTCTTTCCAAAGACGCCTCCCTGCAAGAGGTGCCGCAGGCAAGGCTGGTTCAAGTACTGCCAGCGTGTGGACAGGAAGAGGGGAGCCTGCAACATNTGCAAAGAANGGAAGGTACCCTGCTCGTGGACGAGGGTACCGAGCAATGCGGACGGGANGCCAGCCAAGCTNGGTCNGCCCTCGAAGACGACGAGTCGCAAAACGAAGCCCAGCAGCACGGCCGCGAAGGAGGAAAAGGAGGAGGTAGGAAAAGGCGACAAGTCCGCTGGCAAGAACGCGNGAGAGGCTGCGTCGGGCCCATCGAAGGAGAAGGCCGCTGGGAAGGGAAAGGGAAAGGCCAAGGAGGCGGNGCCGAAGNCTGTGCAGGACAAAGGGAAGGCGAAGATGCCGGAGGACAAAGGGAAGGCGAAGGGNAAAGGGAAAGGGAAGGTGGTGGAGGACAAAGGAAAGGGGAAGGCCGTCNCGACCGAGGAGCAGCCNGCGAAANGCCCTCGTCGCAAGGCTGCGAAAGGTAAGTCATCATTCCTGCTGTGTGATCGGCGCTCACAACCCGTGCTACAGTGTACAAGAGTGCGGAGTATGTCGAGGACTCCGAGGAGGAGAAGGAGGCTANGCAAGCTGCCATGAAGGCCTCGCGTGAAGGTGCGTTCATCCGAAANGTNNGTACCGAGACCTCTGACGTCTCATTCTGAACAGAGTCGTCGACGTTCCNCGACTTGGGTGAGACGGCNGAAGCAGGTCCGTCTCGCCTGGCCAACCCTGGCTCGCCTTCCNACCACTCTGGACCNTCGGGTGGCACCTCAGGCACNGGGGTCTCTGCGGCCGANGTTACTCGGGCGCAAGACAATGCGGAGCGTGCCTTGGTGGGTGTGGAGACTCACAGTCGCATCGTCGACGAGTTGCGTGAGCGAATCGACCNTGTCGAGCAGNAGATGCGTCACCGGGCCGACCGTCATGAGCACCACATCAGGACNAACAGGGGAGAAATCGCGGCCATGAGGACCTCGGTCCAGAACCTCCAGCAGCAGCTCGCATCACGCGACGAGGAGATCGCGCAACTGCNTAAGATGTCCACTGAGCACCATGATAAGTAAGGATATCCACAGTGTGCACTCTCCTTCCACGTCTTCATTTTCTTGTTTATTACTTTACTCGTCNTCGTTGATATCTCCCACCATGTCGGTGTTTATATCTGCACCCATCTCATCATCCACAAAATCTAACTTCTACACGTCGTTCACNGCTATCCTCGTGCTCTCCACNTGTCTTCTTGACCAGTGTTAGCTTACTAGTAGGGCAATAATAAATATTTATGCNTCCATCCATGCCCATGTCAANGTCGGCCCGAGGTTCACTTAAGTTTGAGATCATTACAAGTCAGTATAATCTCGGTTGGGATTCGACGACCTNGGTCCGAGCTAGATGTTAGAATTACCAACTGCACATCCCGTTCCCTTTCTTCACATCATGGTTTGGGACCTAGATCATCTNGGATTCATGCNAAATTACATCGGTAAGAGATCTGGTAACTAGATGCTATTGATTCATCTCGGTACTTGTCCTCTCTGTCCTCTCGTCGGTACAACTCAGTCTCACAATGAGGGGTCGTGGAACCTGACTTTCTTCCTCGGCCGTGTCTCTGGATCATGAGAGCTACGTTCAGTGGGGCCTGGAGGCAATGGATCCAAGCTCGTGAACGGANGCTTAACAGGGACTGCCGTCCGTGTGAGAGAGCCATCGAGAGGTCCAATGGTGGGTGGAGGAGGATGTTCAGCAGCCAGCTTCGCAATTAGCCTGGAAGCTGGTCCTGTCAGGGTCGGTGCGGCTGGCTGCACCAATATATCCGAAGACATTGCAAGGGTTGGGAACGGCCTCCGAGTAGTGACGCGAGGCTGGGCATGGGGTGCNGGGAGTGTCCGTTCGTTTTGGACCCCAGGTGGAGGAATGTCGAGGAGACCAGGGGCTAATCTTACCGGGGGACGGTTTGCCTTCAAAACCAGATACCGAGGTATCAGTGAAGGACACACATTATTCCAAGATAAACNTACTGAGGTTGGCATAACCTCGGTCCGAGGTGGCCTTGTCTGCGGTCTTGGTGTCACGCCCATTGCGAGTGAGGGAAATGCACCCTCGGCGATCACCNCAGTCGCTTTCTAGGAAGACTGAGTATGGATGAGGTGACTTGGAGAGGATACTGCAGCTTACCGAGGGGCCAACAGTGGCCAAACCATTCAGCTCCTCCAGGAGCTCTAGCTCGGCTGTTATCTCTCTTCTCCACACAGAGGCATATTCCTGCAAGCTATCCATCACATCCTCCACTCGCACCTCTAGAGCACAGCAAAGACCCATGGGAAAANGGGAACCNAGGCGTATTTCTGACCATGACACCGTGTTGAAGGGACCGAGCTCCATCCTGGTTTGTTTGTATAATACCCACTCTCNGAGGAGCATCCCAAGGGCCAAAGCCATCTCGGAGAAGCGGGCAAATCCCATAAATGCCTTGCCTGGGTGGGACTCTGAGGCGCTCGAGAACCAGTCCACCACCCCTTCAAGAGCACGAGGGTCAGTGTAGATTGTCCCTGGCAGCCACGGTTCCTTAGAATACCAAGATGCCCAGTCAGGACAGAGCTCTGTTGCCTCNACATCTGGATACGCNGAGTCGTCCTGCTCGTAATAATGTTAGGAATGACTGCACATGGGGTAATCGACGTTCTCTCACCTCCAACCTCTTCAGGACCTCCAGAAACTTCTGGTAANGGATAGAGGGAGATAAAGACTTCAAAAACTGCATCCTGGCATCCCGAGTGAACGAACACCGANNAGGGGCTATAGGCAACCAGTCCAGGGGAAGTTCTGGTGCAGGAGAAAAGATTTTTANGCAGAAGTCCAAGTCGGTCAGCCATACCTTCAGGAGACTAAACCACTCTTGACGAGTAGCCTCTGTTATTTGGGTTATTCCTGACAGATATTGACTACCGAGACCACAATCCGTATAGCAGCTCTTGCGCGACTGGCCTGCCAAGTAAATTTCCCGGGCGATCATCCCGAATGCAAAGAGGGTGGCCCACACCCCTGCCTCCGAGATCTCATTGCTTGAAGTCAAGAATGGACGGCCATCTAGCCATTCCTTTGTGGTCTTCATGCAATCCACCGAGGTCCACCATCTCAGTGAAATCCAGGGTTCATCTCGGCGCCACGACATCCAGGTGATACCAGGAATTGTGACAGTCATTTCAGAGGGCNGCAGGATCTGGAGAGTGTGTTGATCAGGGTTCAAGTTAGAATAGAGATCAGCACATACCTGTAGGTCCTCCAGCACGTTAATGATCTCACGGAACGGGGCATGGTGGACAAGCTTCCTGACAAAGTCCACTCGTCCTCCGGATGTAGACGATTTGGAATACGGCGATGGTGGGGCATTAAGAATCNGAAAGAGGTCACCCCCAATACTAACATACTCATTTCCTGGGGCCCAGATCATCAATGACTGTNGCGGATCCCATGGTCCCATTTTCCTCTTCTTGGTGTAGACCTCGACGATCAGCTCCTCGGGGGGAGGGAGCGGTGCTGCGACCNGCTGTTCACCAGCAGATTCGTCCTCGGAGCCTTCGTCCCTGTACTCATCAGACAGCCCATCGCTGGATTCCACGGACGACCGAGCACNGAGGATGTCGTCGTACTGCTCTGTGTCGATTTGGTTTCGTTGCTGCCTGGCACGACGTCTCGGTACCGAGACCTCGTTACTAGACTGAGCTGCATCGGAACCTGTGCCATCTCCGTCCTCGGTTGATGTATCACTAGTGGCNTGCACCNTGCGTTTCGACTTGCGTTTCCTCNTCTTTGGCTTNGAAGTGGTTTTCCTACTGGTGCTGGGGCCTGCCTCGCCCTCCTGGGCAGCCTCCGGCGACACTCCTCGAGGGGCCACCATTTCGGGGACCGAGGTCTTCTTGGCCTTGCGTTTCTTCCCTGCTGACTTCTTCGAGGCAGTTAGAGAGACAATGTCATCGGTAGCGACGAGCGTCTCCCCAACCATCACTGCCTTGAAGGCCAGCATNGTCTTGCCCTTTTGCCTGNGCTCCTCCCAATGAGAGAGTAGGGACGCGANGTCAGTTACAGACAGATGCGAGGGGTCTTGCCATTTGAAGTTCAAAGGCAGAAACTCCGGGTCGATGAACTCGCCGTCATTCTCCGNGCTCGAGAGTGCCTTCCACGATATACCTCGGCTGCTCCCCCCGGCATTTTCTAAGTTCGAAGGGGTGTCAGAGCTCAGTCCGATGTGTGATGTCTCAGTCTGAGGACGTACCATAAGTCTTGTTGATGATGTTGCGGACGAGTTTGATCTTGGTGTTCGAGTGCCACATCGGGTCGTAGGGAAGATATTGCAGTTTTCCTTTCACTGTGATCTCGACCGGGATTACGGGATGGCCCTGGACCGTCTTGGGTGGTAGAGGTGCTATGTGAGGTTTAGAAATTGTTCATCTGACCGGGTAAGCTGGAGCGTACCGTCATGCCCCATCACCCATTGATTCAGGGCATCTTCCATCCGCAGATCTCGGTAGGCTGGCACCGTGGCCGTGAAGCTTCGCCCCCCAAACTCATCTTGGTAGTCACATCTGTGATCGTCCATGAGAAACCGTAAGTACGAGATGGTATATTGACATACACATATCCGTGTCGCTTGCCCTCGCCCCCCATCCACGTTGATAGCATAACTACCGACATGCCAAATTGGCTGTGCATCTGCTCCTGGAATTCCACCATCTTTCGGCGGGCATATTTATCCGCCAGTCTGCATTCCTGATAAGTATCATGCCGACAGCTGAGAGTAGGTGGAGATCTCACTCTTGTTGCTTCTCCGGTGGTGGAGCAGTCGCAAGCCAGTCAGCGTGCGTCAGCTTGTAGGCCTCACATTCTTCAGGCGTAAGTGCATCCATGATGACGTTGAGGGCCGATTGGTATGTATTGATCTTCTTGTTCCACACGGCTTTCACCTCCTGCTTCTTGTAGAAGCCGACCACATCCCTGAAGGACGTCTTTCTTGACCACTGCTTCACGTTCCGGTGGTGACGTTTCCGTCCATAGCGATAGATGAAGTCCGTCACCGCCTGGTATATGGTCAGTGAACATCGTGTCTGCATTACTTTGTTACTGACATCCTTGCAGGCTGTCGCAAGATCGGCCGGGACCTTGAAATGCTTGAGGAAGTCTTGTTGAATCGAGGCCTGCATTCGGTCCCTGCCCTTTGGGTCGGCCTTGCGGAATTCAGGAAGAAAGTTGTGAAGCCAATTCTGCTGATAAAGCGAAGTGTGAAACGGGGGGGACGCCATGACTGAAGTATCGGTGTGGCAACAATGGACAACGTTGGTGTTGAATAATGGATTGGGCGGGACGAAGGTAAAACAGGACAGAGCACGATTGCCTTGTTCGGAATGGCGCAGGGACCCCGTCGCCTTGGAGAGACGGCGGGCACCGAGACTGATATCCTATGACAGAATCCAAACCGATCACTCCACTTATCGCTACCACCGGCACCATGAAAGCTTTCATCGTTGCCCGAGCAGTGGACCTCTCTTGCCTCGTCAGACTGCACGCAGAGGTCGAGCATTTCCTACTGGTCAAGAACATCACCATGTTCCCATTCCATGGTCATTGATATGTTCTATCGTGAACTCAATCTTGTCATCCGAAACGGAAAGGCAGTGTGCCCAGGCAATGGCACTTCCCACCATCAGCAAAAATTACGTATGATTACGTACTCGGTCCGATGTTCGCAGTTGATCGGGTTACGGAAAGATCTGGTGGAGCCCCGGACCGACATCCGGCCGTCCGACGTCCAGATTGGGCGTCAAGGAGACATCGGTGCACTGCGGACCGGGAGTTCTGGCCCTCGGTAACCCAGCGGTAGGGCTGGAAGTTAATAGTGGACGTCCTGAGCCATGAAGATGCGCATTCGACATGTGTTGACAATGAGGCTTCACCCTGCACTTTGCACTCCCATGTCGTCCGTCCCTCCTGTCTCCCCCTCTCTTCCCAGGTCGGAACATATCGCTCGGTACCTGTTCTCTACCTTCCATGACAAGCTCCAAGCACTGGAGGAAGAACGGGCACCTAAGTGGTCAAATTGTGCTTCGGGCGACCACTTGTCCAGCAAGCTGTGAACAGAGCTGCATGGCATTGCCGGACATCTTTCTCTGGCCTTTACCACTCCACGTTGGTGCCCTGCCTATGCTCGGATGTCAATCTCTGACGATTCGCACAGACATTCTGACATGGCAGGCGTGACGATACGATCAGCATGGACCGAAAGCTTCGGTGGGCGCGGAGCGTGAGGAGGAGCTCCTGAGAGAGTTCCCTCCTCTCAATGAACACGACAAACTACAGCATCTCAATGGGCCTTGCACCATCGTTGATGAGGTCGGTAACATCCTTGCGTGGGTTCTGCCGAGGATGCTCTCTCCGGAGCGGCAGGTACGCTCGGTCCGCATTCTCTCGCGACTCTTCACTGAGTATGTGTAGGATATCATGCTGCAGGCAACAAAGCATCTGGAACCCATCCTTAGGACTTCAACGAAAGGTCCTGAAGACCCATCGGATCTCGGCCGTCTCGCTCGTCGCCTGTTCCTTCGAGCAGGGGATCATGGAGTGACAATGAAACCAGGACATGTCAATCTGTCGCCCGGCTGGTACCAACAGGGTCATGCGGTGAGCACTGCGAATTGCTGCTGGCTCCTTGTCTGAGACCTTTCTCTCAGCGATGGGATGACACACCTGCGACATCGGTCAGCCTTCGGACCCCTGCGGGCCAACAATGGGTAGAGGCGATTCAAGAGACGAACGAGATCATCAGTGCAATCCTGTACGTGATCCATCCCGAGCTGTACAAAGCTGGCAAGTACGCTATGGCGCAGCTACGGACTATTGTCGACTATCCCGATACGGTTGATCGCTGGTCATCCGCGTTCAATGGTGTCTCGGTTATTGTGAATCGGGAAACCCCTGATCACCGAGACTTCAATGGACGAGGGGACTGGTACGATATCCTGGCGTCCATCGGTACATACACAGACCTGCAACTAGAACTCAAAACGCTGGGAGTCAAGGTTGACTATCAACCAGGGACAGTGATTCCAATCCTCGGCAAACTGCTCGTGCACGGCATCCCCCGGTGTGCCCCAGACCGGGTGTGCTATGCCTGGTGGTTCCGTGACAACATCCACAGGAACTTCAATACGATTTTGACGCGGTGGGCATCGCAGAAGGATATCAAGTGTGGGTATGATGGCGGGGAGTACGATCCGGAACCGAGCTCCTCACGGCACATGTGATACTTTTGTACAGTAGAATGACGTCGGTGTCGTGACCTGAACGTATACTACGGTATAGTAACATCTGTATTACTACGGTATAGTAACATCTGTATTTAGCCACAGGGGTCGTGACATCGGTCCTGTTTTGGGATGTGATTATGCAACCCTCAGTCACGTGCTCGAGGGAAAAAATTAGTGGCTGCGACTTCCGGCCTCCTAGCACTCTGCCATTGTTGACCCTTCAATCGTCCTACACCTACGCCAGTGTGAAACACATGTCTCATAAGATCACCAACTCACGCATCTCGGTCGATACTACAAAGTTCAGCGGAAAGAGATGGCGCCGCACCACAGAGTCATTGGCGCCAACGCAAAGGACCGCCGTCACAAACGTCGACCCACCTCCCAACAAGAGGGCAAGGACCGAGATGGTTGATGAGGCAGCAATGGACGGACCCCCGGTCAAGCCATACAGGGAGCCACTGGTGATACCCCGAGGACGTGTGGGTGTTTCAAAGCATTGTCGTTGTGGCACGTCGAAATGACAATATCTAGACCCAACAACAATACCTGCACGAGTATATCAATCATCGGGACCAATGCCTATTCTCCATCATCGAGTGTGAGGCACCCGTCACCGACTGTGCTAACCCCAATTGTGATGTGCCAGGGGTATGGCGTTGCAAGGATTGTACCGGGACGCCTTCATACTGTGATGGATGTATGGTTAACACCCACTCGCTCTTGCCATTCCATCGGATCGAGCAGTGGACCGAGACACATTACCGACCAGCTTGGCTATCAGAGCTCGGTGTCTGCGTTCACCTAGGGCATGGTGGACGTCGGTGCCCCAAGAAGCCTCCTCAGGATTATCGCGCCACCACATTCACCCCAGATGCCACTCGGAAGGGAAAGGTGTGTGGTCTCATTTTGTCACATGAGACACCAATTCAAGATTTTGCCAGGCTGCCCCCACCCCTGCCGACATTCCTGACATCACTCAGCTGCATGTCCACCGGGAGGAAGACGAAGATTGGGAGGATATCCCAGATAAAGTTGAGACCGAGCTACCGGCGGAAGGCGATACCGAGGGTGTCCAGTTCACGAAGAGAAGGCTCATGACCTTGGTGGACACCTCGGGCGTTCACCGTCTCTGGGTCGAGGAATGTGAATGCGAGGATGCGCCTCCCGTGGATGAACAGCTCATGAGCGGTGGCCTATTCCCAGCTACATTCAAAGACCCGAAGACCGCATTCACATTCCAGGTCCTTGACGACCATCGTATGGAGAACCTGGAGTGCAAGACCACACCGTTTCACTATTACTCTAAGTTACGATGTATGACCAACCCCGCCTTCCCGGATACTGTCGTGGTGAGTCCCAGTCCTATATTACAATGTGCCTTTGCTTACACCGAGCAAAGGATCGCTATAGGGAACTGCTGAGGGTCTCACGCCAGTGGCGTGACCTCAAATTGCGCAGATGGCACGGATACGGACATACCGACGACCTGCCCGGGCCTGGTGATCTGGCCCTATTCTGTTCTCTCTGTCCACAGCCAACTATCAATACGCCTGAGGACTGGCATACAGATCCGTACGTCACTTTTGTACCTCGGTCCGAGACATCGCTAACGCCTCGGTAGCGAGAGATTCATTAGGTTCACCATCCTTGATGGTAATTTCAAGCTGGTGCACCTCTACATGCGTCGTCCCGAGAACGATGTTGCCCTAAATGATGGGTTGGCCTTCTTGGTCATGGCTGACTGGTACAAGAACCACTTGGCAACATCTAAGGAACCCCGACAGGTAATGTATTCCCTAGTTGCAGGGTATCACAACTGACGTCGGTCCGAAGAGGTCAACCTGTCATGCTCACCGAGCAGTGAGTCAACGAAATGCAAAACGGAAGAATCTGCGTGCAACCGGGATCGGAGCAGCAGCCTGCATGCATGGCTGCTTCGTACCTCATGCGGTTGTGGACTTCTATGCAGGAGAGCAGTGAGGACTTCGGTTTCTTTCCTCACCGAGGTCGTCTCTGACTCATGTCGGTGTCAGGCAGCGATGCATGGATGTCTGCAGTGTGTTCTCTTTGAAGTATAACTCCAACGACATCCCAATCGCGATCATTATATATGACATCATGTGCCAGTACGGCGTCAATGTCGTGATGAGAGTCGAAGAGTACCAGTTCCTCGACTTTCCTTACGAAGTCGAAGTCAGGACAGGCATTGGCCTGTTCCATATTCACGGGCATCAGGAGAAGTGCTTCGCACGCTTCTCGCCGTCGTTCGTCCGTGGAATGGGACAGGTCGACGGGGAGATTGTAGAGATGCTTTGGGCTCCTCTCAATCACATCGCTCGCAGCACCGAGGGCATGGCTTTGTCTCATCGGCAAGAAACCATCGACGATCACATGAACGACTCCAACTGGAAGAAGCTGGTCGGAGCAGGTTGGTCTGCATGCCTTTAACATCGGTCCGAGATGGTAACAGTTATGTGCAGTGCCCTCGTTGGGAAAGCNGTACCCAGCTGCCATTAAAGGCAGGGAAAGTAGCAACGAGGATTTCCGACGTTTCTGTGAGGGATCCTCATCTGCTCAGCTTGACAACTGGAAGGATATCGAGAAGGTGGCACAGAAGACTCGATCTGCAAACCCTGCTGCGATGGATGTATATGATATTGAGGTGCTCAAAGGTACACCTTTCACCGACGTGAAATGCTCACCCGACTGGAGTTGACGACAGTGAATTGCAGCCCCGGGTAGAGCTGCAGTCCAGCAGGACCTTGTTGTAAATGAAGTCAAGGATGGTTTGATCCGTGGCACGAGCTCGTGGATCAGTCAAGGTGTAAAATTGCAGGAGCAGCAGTGAGTGTCATTACCCTCACGTCGGATCGAGGTTACCAACTCATTTGGACTCGCAGACTTGCGTTGGCCACACANGTAAGGAAGCTGGGCCTCAAGGTATCCTCGGACGATGCGAACAAGCTGGAGGACCGANGTAAGGTGCTGCAGGGGCGCATCGACACATATGAAAAGCAAGCCCCTGAATACCTGCGCTGTCCCCCGGAGATGGAGGACGACGCCGTGATCACTCAGGATGGGGATGTAAACGACCCCCAATGGGACGACATGAACGACGACCTATTGCAGCCAGTCCCTCTAGTGGTGCCGTCTACTGCCGTCCCTCCCGAGCGAATTTCTCTTACCCTACCNTCCACCGTCGGTCCGAGGTTACGTGAAGGGCGAACATATGCCAGGCTTCGTAGCTGCGAGATCAAGCTTCGCGAAGGACAAATGAATGACCATCTCCACGAGCTTCGACTGGCCCTTGCACAGAAGTCCTGTGTCTTCCGGCTTCATGTACGGCACAGCAAAAGCCAGGCAACCGTGACCCGAGCGTGGGGTAAGGTGTCTGCTGTTGATAATGTTGTTCAGCAGCATGCTAGGGTATACGCTGTTGCGCGGAAGGCGCTCGTGACCTTGAAGGCATCAGAAGAGCTACTGAAGACATATCAGGAACTACATCCGGATCAGCTACAGGCACAGACCTACGTCATTGACCCTAAAGTAATTGGTCAACGTAACTTGAACCTACCTTGGTTCTGGCACCTGAATGTGGGAAAGACAGGTACTGCTAGCCAGTATATGAGTGACTGTGAGTTTGCCTCTTTGTTTGCTCGGCCCACGGTATTGATTGATTTAGTCTTCCGTGTGCAATGGCTTCGTGCAAAGGCAAGGCGGGACCGATGGGAGGAGGAATACGTGCGGGTGTTGACNGAGATGAACGCNTTCGTCCTGTACTGCCGGCATCATGCAGGGACATGGGAGGCCAGGGTGACAGGATCCGAAGCATTGGACAGACCTGGGCATGCATCATATGCTGCCAGGCATGCNGCCATGTGGACCGAGATGGCGGAGCAGGCGGTTAACTACTTTAAAGTTGTGACGACCCCTGGAGACTTCTCGATTGCCTTCGAGGGNGAGGCTCCCCAACGTTTCCCAGATACATATGACTCCAAGTTGTAATTGACAGGAATGCATGTGTCCTGCGTTCCATGCAGTACTTGACACCGAGCAGTTACACAACCGAGGTTTTATGGGGCCGAGGTTTCTCGAGACAACGAGGCTTCACTGCCCACCGAGGTATCGCAGCCCACCGATGTTCCATTGGAAACCGAGGTTTCATTCGAGACTGAGGCTTTAAGCGATACCGAGGTTTGACAGGATACCGAGGTTTCGCACAATACCGAGTTTCACACCACACCGAGGTTTCATGCGACAACGAGCATTCACTGCAGACCAAGGTAGTTGGCGGACTTCGCACTCGGTGTTATTCAGGACGACAGCACATACATCATGGACTACGAAAAAAAAGACTACAATTAAGGCCCGTTGCCAGGTGGTACCCCGAATGCTCGCTCCATGCCTTCCGTCACCTCTGCGAGGTGCCTGTACCCCCGCATGAGCTTCTCGTGGTCGTCTGCCATTGCGTGCAGAGTTGCGGAATTAAGATGGAGGGCAGGAGCGAAGCTGGTGGNAGGGCCGCTGTGCGCCCTCCCAGAGGTGACATTCGAGGGGGTGACGCCCTGAGCCGACGGCCCTGCGCGGGTTGGAGTCTGGGACGAAGTGCGACCTCNGGGGGCTGCGAGGGCCGTGAATTGGCNGGGCTGGCCTGAGAGGATCTGTGAGTCAGCTGGATCCATGGTGAATGTGACCACGACGCACCTGTTTGCTGATTGCCCCCGGTCCCGCTGCTGCCGACTGCGCTGCCTCCTGCTCCCACACTCTGTGCCGTGTTGACGGCGATGCTNGGATCGAGGCGTCCCTGTTTCNTGGGACGCGTCGGCCCTGCTGTCCAGTAAGTACACCTGATGGAAACAGGACGAGCGGCTACTCACCAGCCGCTGCCCCATTGCTCCCGCCCGTCGCNTTCGANGGGGAGCNCCCACGCTTCGTCCCTGCTGCCGGTGCGGGCGGGTCCTTGTCCTTGCCCTTATTCATCACCCATGGTCCAGGGGGCGGTGTCTTCGGCCGAGTGTTGGTCACTTGACCAGGAGGAGGCAACGTCGTTGCACGTGCAGAGTGGGTGGGATTGCGTGGCTGCAGCTGCAATGGTGGGGCGGGTGGTGGGAGCGATTGTGGTGGTGGCGGCGGTGGAGGTGGTGGCGCAGCGGTGGCTGCATCGACTGCGGCGCATGTGTGCACTCGGCGAGATTGCTGCGGCCCAGGAGGTGAGCTTGCTGCGGCACCGCTNGACATCGTGGCTTGAAGAGAGGTCGTGACGACGCGCTGATGCATCAATTGAAGTGATGCATGGGAACATCACCTGACCGGCAACTTGCGTCTTTTGCGTCAACAGCGCAAGACGAATTGGGTGTCTGCGCTCACCATGGATGCCTGGTACACAGCACTTGCAACAAAGCTCACGGCGCATGCATTTCAAGCTGGTCTCGTGCTTGGCAAGCTCCCACAAAGTGAGGATGCGTTGCTAGTAACGAGATGGCGACAGGCGCTCGATCGCCATATCTTGGTAAGTCGTCTGCCTTCGCGATTCTGCACTACTTACCGCTACTCTAGAGCCCAGCGAAAGAAATCCTCGCCCTCGCGCCTGGATTACAACAGACCCTCCTCAAGGAGAACACTCCCGTCGGCCTTCTCTTGGTGGAGATGCAAGAGAACGCGCAGCAAGATGTCATCTGGTGGGCGGGGTGCATCGCAGTGCAGGACCCGAAGATCATGCACACGTATCTGTCTGCGCTGGGCCAATTGCCTGAAGGGGAGAAGTACTGGTGGGAGTATGATTTGGGAGATCCAGGTGAGTCACATTGCCCATATGCTCCGATGCCGTGGACTGACAATGCCCAGCGCTTGGAGGCATTCCGGATGACAACGCGATCAATGTCTCGAAGGCGATCGCCGAGGTCATCAAGGCACCTCCTGCTCCCGCTCCATCTCCCCTCGTATCGATTCCGCCACCTACCGCCGCATCCACCGCCGTTCCCTCTGCAAGTCAGACTGACCTCGGTGCCTCAAACGTCGGTGCACACACAAACGTCGGTGCACCTGCAAATGTCGGTGCGAGTGCACACATCGGTACCGACGTCCATGCACATGGGACGGTTGGTGCCAAAGGCAACGTTGGTACCCACGAAAACCTCGGTGCCTCCGCCAATGTCGGTGCGGGCTCTAGCACCCTCGATTCCTCAAAGCTCACCGGCATTCTTGTTGGGAATATGGTTCTTGTAGTACGTGTTTCCTGCTACGTGATAGAACTGAACTAAATGCCCTTAGATCCCTCCATGTGATGGGTGTGCGGCCCTCCACGTATCATGCTCCTTCGATGGGGAGTCATACCTCACTCGAGCACCCTGCACGTCCTGCGCCACAGAAGGGTATTCGTGCTCTTACGAGGGGAAGGACAGAGAGGATCCCAAGGTAGCCACTACGCCTCCCTTCACGGAACCCATCACCCCGCCGAAGATGCCTGCTCGGAAGTCGACTCCCCGTGCGAAGCCTCGTGCGAAGCCTCGTGCGAAGCCTCATGCGAAGCCTCGTGCGAGGCCTGCCAAGAAGGGTAAGGCTCCACAGAAGAAGACGGCCAAGAAGGGTGACACCCCCACCCCCGATGATGATGAGGTAGACGAGGAGGAAGCCGACGATGTGCAGATCATCGAGGAGAAGGACAATGATGTGCAGGTCGTCGAGGAGAAGGATGACGACGCTGATGTCATGATCGTTGGTGACAGCAGGCGGCGCAGCCTCAGGTCCACCCCCGGCAGGAGTGCAAAGTCTGCTCTACTCCCGGAAGGCTCCGATCCGGTCGACCAAGCTGACGAGACTGGCAGTGACAAGGAGTACACTGAAGTCATGCCTAGGGCCACCGTTCGGAAAGGGAAGAAGCCGGAGAAGCCCTCCACGGGCAAGGAAGTCGCCTCGACCCCGTCGAAGCGTAAAACCCCGGAAGGTAATCGTGAGTTTACATGTTGTCTGCTGGAAATGTGCTGACTCTTCGGTAGTGCTCGGTTGCTTCATGCCTGCGCGGCAGAAGCGTCGTCGGCTCGAGGGGCCTGTGGATGATTCGAAGGGCGAAGGTACATCGGCCCGAGCAGATGAGGCCTCCGAAGTCCCGGTGCCTCGCACCACTACGGATCCTCTGCTGAGCGCCGTGCAGCGTCTGGCCAACGCCAGTGAAGCCTCGGTGCGCCTTTTGCAGTCCATGCACCAGACCCTCCGAGCGCTGTTGGACCGTAGCGATATGGCACAAGGAATGGCCCTGCGACAAATCGAGTCCAATGACCTGATTCTGGCGGAAATTCGCCTTCTCAGGGAGGAGAGAGAAGGGAAAGAAGAGGAAGTAGCAGTGAAGGGCAAGGGGAAAGGGAAGGCAAAGGAGACAGTGAAAGGCAAGGGGAAGGGTGCAAAGTAAGTCTGTGGAAGTTTAGATAGCACTGGATTGAATAGAGGTTGTGGCCATGGAAACTTTTTTTTTTGTTTTTGAATAATCCTACTAGCTTGAATATCATGAGTTCTTGTACCGAGGTCGTGTGAAGCTACATCTCCTGAACCATGAGCCAATTGAAATCTCGGTACCGAGGTGGATGTCTATTTGGCAATAAGGGACTGTGTATGCCTCGGTACTGAGGTATACCTGCAGTACGTGACTATCCCAGGCCCTGGCGAGACTTGTAAAGCACTGTCTAGTACCTAAAGATTTGTGTATTGACCGGTTATTCTAGATGGAAGCATATCTTGCACTCCATCTGCGTGATCACTGGGAGCAGGTGTCGCAGTGCTGAAGCAAGCTGAGATCTCGCTACTGAGCTGGCTCCCTTTATTAGCATATGGTCATACGGGATAACGAGTACTTAGGGACATCAGAGGTCCCACTCCAGGTACGAGGTCTCGGCACCGAGCTAGTTCGATGTATTTAGCGATCTGGTTATACCTATAACGTCAAATGGCACCAACGATCCAAAGCCCTGTGGATAGGTGTGGGAGCTGTGTGGCATTATCGAATTTGATGGTTCCTACGTCGACTACCACATATTGAGCCATCTGGTTATACCACTTTCTCAGGTATCTGCGAGTGCCAGACACCCTGCCACTCCAGGTACGATGTCTTGGTACCGAGATATGCTCAGGTATCTACTCATTTGGTTATACTACAAGCCCCTACCCATTCCATCTCTGGTTGTCGAGTACTCAGGCCTCGGT
Organism: Dentipellis fragilis; assembly: GCA_004679275.1. Classification (NCBI taxonomy): domain Eukaryota; kingdom Fungi; phylum Basidiomycota; class Agaricomycetes; order Russulales; family Hericiaceae; genus Dentipellis; species Dentipellis fragilis. The sequence continues at coordinate 16,072 of SEOQ01000601.1, forward strand.
ACCGAGGTGAATATACATACTTGGCGATCTGGTTACATCTGTTTTCCAGGTAACTAGAGTGGGTTAGGGCAGTTGTCAGTGTAATGTCAAATTACCCCAGGCCACAGACACTCGGCCCCAATGATCCGCTGCCCTGTGGATAGAAGTGTGCAATGCTTTCCTGGAGTGCCGGGGCCAGCTGACGGTGCATGCACCCCATCTGCATACCGAGGTTTCAGCGCCCAGAAAGGCCCGCAACCGAGCAGCCGCCAGCCAGAAACCCCCCCATCCGACCCACGATACATGCACCCCTGATCCTGCATACCGAGGTTTCAGGGCCCAGAAAGCCCCACAACCGAGCAGCCGCCAGCCAGAAACCCCCCCCGGCCGACCCACGATGCATGCACCCCTGATCCTGCATACCGAGGTTTCAGACCCCCCCCACCGACCCGACCGAGGAGCCCCCCCACCCGATGACCCCCCCGGCCGACCCACCATACATCAGACTACCCTTGACCGAGACAGTTCCACTCAGCCACGGATATTGGTGTAGTACATCAGTAGTACATCAGTAGTACACCGGAAGTACACCAGGAGTTTTGTGGGAGTACATTGGACTCTAGTGGGACTTTACTGTAAGTCATCACCATTGTGAAGCCATTTTCATAGTATCACCATTGTATCTCGAAACTCCCGATGAAGTCCCACTGGTACTGGGAGTTTTGTGATACAGTTTTTTGGTATAGATTAAATTTCAGTAGGTACTCCCTCTGAAGTCCCACTGGAATTCCGGTGAAGTCCCACTGGACTACCTATGAACTCCCACAACAGGCTTTATTGCTAGTGGCCTTGTCAAAATACCACTTAAATCCCGCTGGAGTTTCATTGAAGTCCATACAAACTACCGATGAACTCCGGACAGAATTTATCGAAAATTTACGATGGGTATAATGGGGAATTGAACCCAAGACCTCACACACAGGCATACAGCCGTAACGATCCCGTTAAGCCATAAGGTCAACACTCCTGGCAGTACAGTATCTATAAGTATAGCGGAACGCCGTCACGTGCCAGTCGTGACTGCATCTTGTCACACGCAGCAGCAACTGACGTGGCAACAACGATCTGCCTTCACCACCATCCTTCAGCATCTCGGACATGGCCCCTCGTCGCACTCGCTCGACGTCCAAGCCCCGCTCTTCAAGCCGCATCGCCACCGCTCGCGAGGCCAACGCCGCAAAGCCAGAGTCGAAGACCACGAAGGCCAAGAAATCATCGACCACGACGGCCAGCAGGGGTAGGGGAGGAGGACGAGGAGGGCGCGGAGGCTCCCGCGGAGGGACAGCAGGCTCGAAGAACAAGAAAAGGTGAGTTCCCTACCATTCCTTTTGTTTTTTTCGGTTTTTCCTGTTTTTTTCTTCATTATTCTTCATTTTTCTTGTCTCTCCTGGCCCACCCGCCTCCCCCGAAACATGATCGCATCGCGATCGTGCTCGCGATATCACGGGGATGGTATTTCTCGACTTTGCGTCGAGGAATAACATCTTAGATCGCCCCCGATCGCCCGTCGCCCGCTTGCTTG
>SEOQ01000602.1:0-17605 GCA_004679275.1 Dentipellis fragilis
CCCCGAAGCAGCGGCATCAAATCGAGCACAGTCACAAAGTGCCCTTCGCGCCCCTCTGTATGTGCACCCGCGGGCGGAGTCATGGGCACGGGCGCAGGGTCGTCGCCGAGGTTCACGACCTGCCGCTCGTCGGCGGTGGGCGTTGCGGCAGGGGCAGATCGCGAGAACATCTTGGTCACGCCGCCCAGCGCTGTTGGCGCACCCTGTGCGTGCCGGTGGTACCGCTGGCATCCGCGATGCGCGTGCGCGCGGCGGTGTAGGCAACCTCGCCGAGGGACCACATGCCACTCAGCACGCTCCCGCCGACGCGAAGGGCCATCTTGCCGAGCTCGCCTTGGGACAGGGAAGGCGTGCCGTTGCCGCTGACACTGCCTCGGCGCACAGGCGAGCAGCGCCGAGGTTGGGTGGATGCTGGTGAGTCGGGGCGAGGAGGCGGAGAGGCGAAGGCGAGGAGGCGGTGGGAGAGCGCGAAGACGGACCGTGGAGCCGCGTCTTCGGCATCTATAGAAGTTGGTAGTAATACAGAGTTATTGGTATCGTTTGCATTTGTGTTTGAAGAATGATGAGTGAAAGGTGTCAGTGAAGTCGATGAGATTATAGATAGCGTTGCGAAGGTAGATGAAGAAAGTATTCGAAGCGTAGATGGATTGGCAGTCGTCTGGAGCGTGGATGAGAATCGCTAGATCGTTTCCGCAGAAAAGGAATGGACGTACGATGATTATAAAGTCTGCGTTAGATGAAAATGATACAAGGCCTGGAACAGAAAACGTCTTGATGACAGAATGTGTTGACAATGAGTATACAATGAAATCAGGGTCTCTCTGCCGCGAGTGGACACTTGAAGGTATACTATCAGAGACGCCTAATCGGATTCAAGAGTGAACCTACATTATCCCAACCAAAGGTCGTAACGAAGAATAGAGATCTGACGCCGTCGATCCCATCGGAGTGGGCAAGACACCCGCAGAAACCATCCTGCCCCATTCCGTCTGCGGCAGATTCAGGATGTCCCGCACTGACTCGAGGTTGGAGCAGTCCCAGATCTGCAGTCCGGAGGGGTACCCGACCAGTAACAACCGCCTAGATGAGCACAGTCAGAAGCGGTCCTTCAACCCGGCGGCAAGGCGAGATACGAACCGCGACCTGCCACAACCATCGACAGGGGGCAAATTGTCCCACTTGGCCCACGCGATGCGCTCGGTGTCGTGGCGCCCCCCGGGATATCTCACGCGGGAAACCTCCCTGCGCCCCACGGTCGTCGTCTTCAGGGTCACCAAGTCCGAATGCATCGTCGAGAACGGGGGGGACTCCAAAGTCCGCGCCTGAGCCCCAACTCTGACGCCGGGCCTGCGGGTCTGACGCGGAGGGACTCATAAACTTGCCGAACGAGACGGGACGGGAGACGCGTGGGGGTGTCGGAGCGGCGGAGGGGATCGCAATGGAGATGGAGGAGGGGACGTAGTTGCGGACGGTGGCGCGAAAGGGTATCGAGGCGCGTGGGTTGGCTGTTGAGACATGGTCAGCGCTGAGCCGGATGCAAGTGAGGATGCAGGCAGAGGAGGGGACAGAGATGGGGTAGGCACGTGGATAGGACTAATATAGCACAAAGGGGACATAGATGCAGCGGGCGCAATTGCATGAAGGACAAGGTCAAGTTCCCTGATATGGGATATGGACATGCAATAGGCGCGTTGCGACAGGGGAACGCGATAGACAGGCGTTTGACACCAGGGCTGATGCGGGGGTGAGGAATGCACAATGCTGTGCTGGGAGCAGACGCAAAATAATGGAGAGCGGTCCGCTGGCGCAGCGAGGTATTAGAAACACTCGCTGCCGTCTCGGTGACCGAAACATCCCGTCAACGATACCGACGGCCCCAAACCCAAGATAAGAATGGGAGTTTGGGAAAACGTCGAAGCCATCGAACCGATGAAGGGGACAGCCCACAGAGAGAATCCTTCCATAACAACCCTGCGGCGAGAAAGGGGGCATACTCGTGGAGAGGTCCGGAAGCGCAAGCGGGTGCGTGATTGACACGCAAGCAGAACCAAAACACGAGTCAAGGATAAACCTAGGCAGAATCCTTCGCAAACGCAGGCAGAAATGCGACAACTCACCGGGCAAGAACAGGAGAGCGAACATGGCCCCAATCGTCGGCCTGGACGGGATCGGCCGGCTGCAGCGGCCGGCTGGCTACATCTTCGTGGCGGTCGTGATCGTCGCTGTCTGCCAGCTGAAGTCGTGGTTGGTACACGGTCGGTACCGAGTCAGCTGCCAGCAGGCCTGATGCTCCAACACGCTCGACCTCCGGCTCGGGGTCAGAATCTTGTGGCGCGCTGTCGTTGTCGAAGGCGTAGTGGTCATCCGAAGCATACGCGGGCTCATCGAACTGGGAGAGAAGGTCATGCTGCTGGATAGATTGGGGCTTCTGCTTGCGGGTTGCATGTCGTGTCTTCCCTGATTGCATTAAACAGCAGAGATAAGTAGTGGGTGCGAGGTTCGAGACGCAAGGCGGCGAAAAAAGAGCGCTGGGGAGTGTTGTATATGAAATAAATACAAGGTATAGAAACCGATGGTGTCGATGAAGAGAAAGAAAGGAAGCAGGAGGAAGATATTGCGAGTTGTGAGTGCTGTGGTGGACGTTGCGGACAAGTCGAATCAGGCGCGAGTCATGCCCCAGCATGCCCAATTAGGCATCTTAGGCGCCCCTAACCACAGTTTGGGGTCCTCCGAGTCTTCCCCTTTCTCCTGCCTTCGACTCTTACTACGCTTTTCAAACACAGAAACCCTTTCTGAGGTCGTGCGTCTCGCGAAATCACCTCTTTCTTACTGCTTGATGAGACCCATAGGACGAATGTGGTTGTATCCGCGGTGCTGACGGCCTCCCTCGGTCCGACAGGGCCCGATGGACGTCCAGCTGCGACAAATCTATCTCTCCGACTTCCGAACTTGCTTCCGCCGTGTCTTGCACATGTGCTGCTGAATGAGCACCACTCTCCGAGATATCCGATGGAACATGCGTTGGGAAGCGCCAAAATCTCGCAGGTCGCAATTATACAAAGGTATTATTTACTTTTGGATCCGCCACAATCCTACTAGGAGCTTTGTCGCAGCGGGCAGCTACAGCTTTGATGAGCACACGTTCATTGAAATTTACAGAGCAGGCTGTATTGACTAAATCCCATGCTGCGCCTTCTCGTGACATGGACACAAATCCTCGTCACTTCAACTTCCACGCCGATTTGCCTCTTCGGATCGTTACCGAACACTGAAGTAGGCAATCTCATTCGACCACTGCGGCAGCTTCTAGTTCCCAGATATCCACTTCAAACCTGACACATCCCCCGCGGAAGCTGATGCAGCATCATGTTGACTCTTGTCGTTCTGCTTCCGCCATCCCAAATCGTGTCATCCATAAGCCAGCACCCGACCACCGTATATAAGTCTACCGCCTCTCGTCGCCAACCTTTCCAACTTCACCCTCGTCCATCTATCAGTATCACCAGTTTTCATTCCCACATTGCAATGGGTGTTTTCTGCTACCTCGTCATCGGCGCTCTCGCCTTTCATGGTGTCTCAGCGTCGCCTACCCGGCTTTTTGCTCGTGACACTGATCACCCCTTTGCAAACGGTTCGTCTCATCTCTTCTTCCTAACTAATCATATCCTTATATCCTTGCGACCTTATAGACACGAATATCTTGAACTTTGCTCTGACGCTTGAGCATCTCGAGAACGTGTTCTACACGACCGGCCTGCAGAACTTCTCGCAGCAGGACTTCGACAAAGCCGGTCTTCCCTCGGGCACGCGAGGCTTCTACGAGCAGATCTCGGCGCACGAGCAGACTCATGTTGATACTCTCACTGCAACGCTCGCGAGCCTCGGCGCTCCCGCCGTCCAGGCGTGCACGTACAACTAGTAAGTACCTCCTCATTTTATCTGCACCTTGATGATGGCTGATGTGGCTGTAGTGGCGTGAATGGAAACGTCTCGACCTTCGTAGAATTGAGTGATTTGTTCGAGACAGTTGGCGCGTCTGCATACAGCGGCGCCGCCCACTATCTCAACAAGAGCGACCTGCTTACTGTCGCCGCGTCCATTCTCGCCACCGAGGCTCGTCAGTCGACCTGGATCAACAATGCCATCCGTGGTGCCAACCCGTGGTCGACTGCATTTGAGGTACGCGTCCCGTTGCTCTTTTGTATCGATAGCGTCCATCGCTCACACCATGCGGCAGACCCCGTTGGATCTTAACCAGGTGTTCACCCTGGGCATCCGGCGTAATCGTCTCCTGCCCCTCTTCCAACCCCGCCATCCCCCCTGTCTCAGCTAACCCTCCCCTCACCGCCACCCCTCCCACCGCGCTCCCGGGTCAGAACGTCTCGCTCACCTTCAACGCGTCGAAGGCCGGCAATACCACGCTGTTCGCAGCGTTCCTCAACGGTCTCAATGCGACCTACGTCCAGCTCAACGGCTCGCAGCCTTTCAACGTCTCCATCCCGCAGAACCTCACAGGCACCACTTTCCTTGCCATCACNAACAGCTCGTCGGAGCATGCCGACAACGTGACGGTTGCGGGCCCTGCGTTCTTCAACTTTGCGTTTGGCGCTGATAACCAGACGGTGCCGCTCAAATTCATTAAGCTCATTGAGTCGTAATAGTCGGGATCTGCCGGCGTAATTGTGTTACAGTATTGTAGTCGCTCATACTTGCAAAATTGTCTTAATATTTCCCCTTGATTCCTTCCGTATCATTTTACTGCGCATCTTGGAGTGTGTAAGTCGAAATTAGTGGTCTTGTCATTGTCTTGAGGTGAGAACGTAGAAGGCATTGAGTGCAATTGCCACTCATTCATATATCACCTATTTGTCTCACTTTCTAAGATTTAAATATCACCGAGGAGCAACTAACATCATACCTAGCGACCACGACTCGGAACTTGAAAGAGGCCGTTGATCTTTTGACATGACCGCTTGAATCCAATTCTTGCGTCGGTAATGCACTCTATACGGATGCAAGGCCGTTCATTGGCACTTGTCGTCAATTCAATTTGCCTACCATGCCATGATCTCCAACACTAAGTATCCTACTATTACAGATTTCCCAATCGTTAATCGCATATCCCCCAGAATCACAACCCCAAATTCCGCGTCCCCGTTCCGCTCGGCAGCACTCACATCTCCCCGCCAGGACCCGTCAAGCGCGTCACCCTCGGGCCCACCAGATGCGGGCCAATCTGCCCACCCAAATGGTGCGGGCGCGGCCGCGCCTTGGACAGGTCTCTCTCGCCCAACAGCTGCGGCACGACCCTCTCCGCGCCCCGATCCCCAGCATCCCCAAGGCCGCGCGTGCCCGGCTCCTCCGGCGGGGCGCTGTCGCCACGGCTGCGGCTGTGAAGCTCGACGCCCGTGTAGTGCGGGAACAGCGGGTCGCGGGGGAAGTACGACGGCGGGGGCGGATGCGCCTTCTGCCTGTCCTTGCGGTCGTCCATGTCCGGGAGCGGCGTGACACCGACGCCGCCCTCGCCGCCCCCGTCGCGGTCGGTGACCTTGCCGATGGGCTTCACGTCCGGGCCGAGGATCTGGCGCACGGTGTACAGCGCGGACTCGAGCGCGCCCGCGATCCAGGTGTGGTGCTCGCTGAGGTGTTCGCCCGCGAAGAAGATCTTGCCCTCCGCCTCGGGCTCGCGCGCGGGGTTGAAGCGCGCCTCGAACTGGCCCGGNAGGAACATCGCGTCNCCCGTCGCGGTCTCNGCNGACCACGACACGTCGAACGTCTCCATGAGCTCCTCGTAGACGTCCACGTTCGAACTGTAGAGGCGATCGAGGCACTGGAGCGCAAGCGAGCGGCGCTCGAGGGGNGTGAGAGGGAGCCAGGTCGTCGCNTCGGTCATCCACGCGTAGATGAGCAGCACACCAGGGCCAGAGTCGCCAATGCCGTTGGACGGGTACACAATCCAGCGAATCGGGAGGTCCGTCGTGGACTGGCCGCCCTGCGTCGACGGCTGCGTCGTCTCCCAGAAGCGCGTCTTGAAGCGCATGCCCATCTTGTACAGCCCCTCGAAGTGCATCGACCGGATCGCCATCTCCTTTACGGGGCTGAAGAGCGGGCGGTCTGCGATCATCTTGAGCGCGGCGGGCGGGATGGCGAGGATGACGCGGTCGTAGGACTCTGAGACGAGGCCGTTGTAACCCTCGGCGGTCAGCACGACCTTCTTGCCGTTGGGTTGCACCGACTGGACACGCGCGCCGAAGATGATGTTCTCGAGCCCGACGAGGTGCGCCATTGCCTGAGGCAGGCGGTCCATGCCAGCTTTGATGGTGTGCCACGGGTCCGTGTCCGAAGTCTGATCGAGGAAGTCCTGGTACTGCATGTACAGCTCCGTGCAGCTAAGCGCGAACTGGTTCGTCTGCGAGCACACCGTCTCGACGAAATCGACGACCGAGTCAGGCCAGCCGACAGTAGTGTCAGCCTTGTTCGGCGCGAAGAGCTTGAGGAAATGCCGGAAGGAGAAGTTGTCGTACTTCTCGACAATCTCGTCGAACGACAAGTTCGCGAAGAGCGACACGGCAGATGTGAGGAGGTCGTTCGCGGTCTGGTTCTTGAACTTGTCCGGGACAGGCCAGTCGATGCTCGCAGGCGTCGTGTTGCCAAAGTTCTGGCCATCGCCGGCCACGTTGTTGATGAGCAGCTTGTTTCCGGGCGAGTTGAGGAAGTACTCGATCAGCTCGACGTGCATCTCTTTCGGGAGATCGTCGTCGTCGTTCATGGCCTCGATGAGATCGAGCAGAATCTGCTGGAACTTGGCGGGGGGAATGCGCATCGCGCCCGCCTCGAAGTACTGGTCCGGCTGGGACGAGAAGTGGTACGTGAAGATGCGGCCACCGATGCGGCCACTCGCCTCGTAGATGGTCACGAGATGGCCCATGCTCTGGAGGAGGAGCGCAGCATACAGGCCTGCGGCGCCGCCACCGACGATGCCGATGTTCAGGACCTTATGGCGCGACGTCTGGCCGATGGCATACGTATAATGTGACGGAAAGGTGGCCATGGCTGGTGCGGATCAGTATCGATCATTGATACTGCAGAAGACGCACGCACCTTACTGTTCAGATACAATGTATGTGCGTTGAGAATGCAACGAAGGGGGTACACCTAGTAGGCAAAAAGTGAGAACGAGCGATAGAAGAAGTCAACCCCGTACGCACCGTTCGACAAACCGCAGACAGCTGAAGTCCGTCTGCCATCCCAGAGCCATTATATATCCCATCATCGCGCACCCCCAAATCACCAATTCAATCCCGGCGCAGACGCGGATAGCAGAAAAGTGCATTCGGAAAGGGAGAGGAACAGCGAATAAATTCGTGAGGCGCAACGTCGCCGCGATTGATACCTCGGAAAACGATAGGCCGTCGTGAGGCGTGTAACATATAACCACGCCCCACGACGCTGTGAGTCACGGAAGCGATGATATGCAGTGTCGTTCTGCATAGAAAGACCACAGAATCAAGTATATGCGCCGTGCCGTAGTATATGCATCATAGGTGACGACCGCGCAGCCTAGACTCCTTCATGGACAAAGCCAGATGGCGGACTAGTACTCACTGTTGCGGCACAACGGTCGCCACCTACGTCGGCGGCGTCATGGATGCATTATCGATGGCTTTGTGGCAGCATCTTCGCTGTACCCCACGACGCTCGCACGCTGTCTTGAGGTTATCTTCCCCAGACTCGCAGCCTCAAGGCGCACACACGTTTCCTCGGTGAGGCGTATCAGGCCGCTCTATCAGCGCCAATGGTGCCAGTTTATCGATGCCAGAGCTCGGCGCAGCGGCGGATCGTCCACGTGTGGCCACGGAGTGGGAGCTTTTCGGTCGCACGGAGAACTCCGTGGTACGCAGTGCACTACCGCTATTACTGCTTGGAGGATGGACCTGTAGCACAGCGACGCAAGTTCGTTTGAAGCACCTGCATAGTACAAGTTCAGCCAGCACGTTTCTACACCCTATTAACTTGACACATTCCTTGTATCCCACAATCTGCCGCCCGACAACCCTCGCACTACTCTGCTGCGACGGCCATCTACATGGGAACGGCGGATCGCGTGGGGAAAACAACCGCGATATCTTGAGCCTTTTCTCTCTGGCCTTGCGCTCGCTGCGAGCGAGGGGCGCTCGGTAGAGATAAGCGGAAGTCATGTCGTTGCGCCGGTAGACGAGGCCTCCGAGCTCGTGCCAACACCATAAGACGGATTCTTGGAACATGCGTAGGGGCAGAAAGAGGCCCGGTGTAGACACAGCTGGCCCATTCACGACGAGTTAGCACAGACAAACTGCACTACCAACGACGTACTCTGGGTACTGAGGATGCGATTCAGAAACAGAACCTAGAAGGAACGCGAATGAACATCACTGATCACTGGCTGCAGACGGCTGAGGCTCCTCGCCCACCCACCTTCAAGTTTACAGGCACTAAATATGTCTGTCGAGCAGCATCCAAATGCGCTAAAACAAGAACAACATGAGGCACATTCGCAGATGCAGATGAAGAGCGAACTGACCGACATTGTGTTGCCGCGATTTATAACCGAGGGGAATAGGACGATCGCATCCCACCGCTGTGATAGATATAGCCTGTACCACACGGGTACAGATAGGCCGAGTCGACCTCTGTGGAAAGAAAGGGGCGCTGTGAGCATGTATTCTGGTATTGGACGACACCCAGTACCCACCCAGACCGCCAAGTGACGAAAATATAGCACCAAGGTCTCCATAGACAAGCACGATAAGAAAGATCGTCGCCTCCTCAGGCTATCGTAGCGCGACCCTCGGGCCTCGCCTTGTCCAGCGACTGAGTTTCCGCAATGCGTGACGGTCTAGAAAATTTCATTTCAGCTGACCAGGCCCAAATCCCACAGCGCACACACCTACCACAGCGGGCAGAAAATGTGATATCCGGGTGTTAGAGCGGCGGACTCGATGTCGTCCATCTGCACGAAGCGAAGCGAAAAAAAATCCAACCGCTGCGTTGCACGACTCTCCTCCATCGCCCAAATACCACACCTCCCCTCTTCGCTCCGGCCCAGCCCCACGCACGCGGAGCGCCCCCCTAGCCGCTGCCGCGCTAACAGCATTAGCGCTTGCCGCTCGATGGCGGCGATAAGTTATCGATGGGGACCCTCGCACAACGCAACGACCAACCGCGCGCTTGCACAACCGAAAGAAGGAGCGGCACGGACGTCTGGCGTCTGAATGTCGAATGTCGAAAAAGCCATACAGCGTCTGATTTACAGTGTCCTGTTTTTGCTAAAAACACGACATAAGTAAGGTAAAACAGCCAGCCAGCTCCGTCGCCCAGATATCACCTACGCATCGCATCGCATCCCCTCGGGCCGCTGCGGACTCGAACGCACACGGTGCCCGTGCACTCGGATGGGCACGCACCTCGGGCGAGGCGCCAGGCGCAGCGGGGCTTATCGATAGGCTCGCGTGGAGGAGCTAGAGAATCAAGATCTGAATCGAGCCGTGGGGCGGAGACCGAGAAGCCATGTCAGGTCAGGTGCGCGCCTCGCCGCCTCGCGGAGGACATGTACGCCATCTGTCAATGTGCGCGGCACTCCCGTAGCCCGTAGCCGTAGCCGCACCTAATTCATACCCACGCATATACCCACGCCCACGCCCACGCCCCGTCGGGGGCAATGTACTTATCAGGGGATGCCGATCCGCATGCGGCGCGCGGCTTGAGGTGGAAGGTGGGAGGTGGGAGGCGCGAGGCGCACGCTGACGGGCCTGGGGTGAGGCACCTGCATGGCGCGCGGAGGTCATCTGCCTCGCACCCCGCATCCGGTTCCGTACTCCGTACCCCGCACCCCGCGCACGCGATTTGCCAGCTATTCGAGTTCTGGCTGGCACTAGTACTGACAGTCAAAAAGCCAAAGTGACGCATGACGCACGACGCACTTCGTAGTACCGGCTGCCCGCCGTCCNCCGTCCGCTACCCGCTACCCGCTACCCGCTGACCACGCGGCGGCGCTGAGCACTGGGCGCTCGTCCGCATCAAACTCGAGTGCCCTGCCGGACGCCGATTCGGACACTGTGCACTGAGACCTGAGAAGTACCGCGCACCGCGGCAGTGGAAGGCTGGCAGCGGGCCCGAGCTGGAAATGGCGGCTGGCGGCTGGCGGCTGGCAGCTGGCAGGTCCTGGCGCGACTCGGGCCTCGTTGGCAACACGTGCGCGCCATGCCGGCATCGCAGGACACGGGGTCCGCGGGTACGGGGTATGGGGTAAGTATGGGGTGTGTAGGCGCGGACGCAATACGATGCGCGTCATCGCCAGCGCCTGCGTCTTCCGGTTTGCGGTTTGCGGTTTCGGGGCGCGATGATTCGGGACTCGGGGCACTCGGCTTCGCGAAGGCACGGGCTGCCAGTGCGGGCTGGGCCAGGAGCTCGAGAGAGCACATACGCAGGGCCACGCACACACATACGCACGCACGCGTGCAGTGGGAGCTGCCAGCTAGTGTGTAGATCGCGCGCGTCTGGCGCGCTCGTCCCCGGGCGACTCGACTTCAAGTTCGCGAAGACGCGGCTGCGCTGCGCAGTACGACTGTGCTGCACAGTAGAGATAGGCATAACTAAAGTCCACGGTAACCGTATGATCTGGGATAAATAAGGCAGAGGCTGTCCATGCAGTGCATGTCGATATGGAGAGAAGAGAAAAAGATAACCCCTTAGCGATTCGTAACACTGGACCCAGTGGAATCTGAATAATGGGATGAATGGTCCTGCAGTTGAGATAGTTGGCCAGTATATGCTGATGTACCATGGGTATACAAATCCGAAGAGCCAACTTGTGATTGTACTGGATGGGAAGACTGTGGCACCATGAGATATGACTGCCATAGATTGAATTCTGCTTGTGAAATGACAGAATCGGAGTACAATGAGTCGATACCGGTGTGTGACAAGTGCGGCATGATGGGATCAGGATGCGGAGAGTCGATACCGGTGTGTGACGAGTGCAACGAGGGCAACATGACGGGATCAGGATGCGGGAAGTCGATACCGGTGTGCGACGAGTGCGATGAGGACGACATGAGATCAGGATGCGACGATGTGATATCAGGATGCGATGAGTTGATACTGGTGTACGATGAGGGCGACATGACAGAATTAGAGTCCGACGAGTTGATACCGGTGTACAACGAGTGCGATGAGGATGACATGAGATCAGGATGCGACGACATGATATCAGGATGCAACGAGTTGATATCAGGATGCAACGAGTTGATACTGGTGTACAATGAGGGTGACATGACATGCGACGAGGGTGACCTGACGGAATTAGAGTCCGACGAGTTGATACCGGTGTACGACGAGGGCAACATGACAGGATCAGGATGTGGCGAGTCGATACCGGTGTACGATGAGGGTGATGTGACATGCGATGGGGGTGACATGATGGAATTAGAGTGTGATGAGTTGATACTGGTGTGCGACGAGGGCGACATGAGAGAATTAGGGTGCAATGAGTTCAAATCTGTCCGAGAGTCTGATAATGGTGCAACATTGCGCAGAACTGTTAGGTCAAGTGACAAGTCCTTCGGCATCTGCTGCATGACCTCCGGACTATCTTGTTGACGTGGCTCTAGAAAGAGGTGTAAGAATGATTGTTACGACATCAACAACCGGAAGGAAGACACACCTTTGTGCAGCCGTGGACCAGCTGCAATAGGCATAGATTCGGACCAAGGGAGGGGACTGTTGTTGTCGTGAGGAAGGTGAGAGACTGCCATCCTGTATTTGGGCCATAGCCCAGCAGAGGTGCCAGATTTCTGGAAATAGTCATCCCATATGTTCCGGTTACCGCAGTGGAGGGAGGTCATAATCTGCTTAAATGTGGATTTACTGGTGCATATTCCGAGGAAGTTCTTGTCTAACGCCTCCTGCATAGGAGCAGGCTTCTCTACCTGATACCTGTCCACAAGCTCTGCAAAATGGACAACCTCAGCAAAGGAACACCGAGATGGAAACTTCACAGTTTGCGAGGGAGTCCGAGGAAACGCAGCAGAAGGTAGGTGACCAGTATGCATAGGGGTAGACCTGCCAGCCACTATGGGTAAGCCAATGTCACCGTGCTCCGCCCTGGGAGATAGTGCGACATCGACAGAAAGATCACTGAAATCACCAGCAGTCGGTGATGGCAGGGGATGAGGTGAGGGACTGGGTGACGGTAAGGGAAGGGAAGGCTTCTTCAACCGCTTCGGCGAAGGGGAGACAAGGTCACTGGGATCTGCCGAATCACGAAGACGCCGCTTCAGCAGTCCACTATGAGTACGGATTGCATACGGAGGTAACTTGATGCAGTCAGCATCCGAGAGGCCTGGTGCTCGGACACAAACATCAGTTTCACCAGCCTCAAGGAGAATTGCAGCATCGAGACCAGTGGGTACCCAGTCATCCAAACCCCTACTGAAGATCTCGCATTTCGAAGCACCAGCGGGCAGAGCATCGACAAGATCAGGAAGACTCCCTGGCACGTAAGATGGATGTGTCGGTATGAATATCCTCTGCAGTACCAAGGGTTCGTTCGCCTGTAATGTACATTAGATACACATACATCACTGTAGGTAAGAAACATACCTTAGCCCAAATCTGGAACACGATCGTCTTCTTCAGAATCTCCTGGTTCTCAAGTACATCTGCAGATCTAGAACTTTGTTCGGCAATGCGGGAGGTATCCTGCTTCTGTCTGAGATAAGCAGCCATCGCCTGCTGAGGTGTCCATATGGAATGCACGGGTTCGGAGTATGCCATGATCGAAGCCACTATACCCTCGGGCTGCACTGACGTCTCTGTTTGAGACGGCACAACTGGGGCAGGGGCAGCATTACCACCGGATGTACTCTGAGATGGAGCTGCAGGTGCACGAGGCACAGCCTGTGAGCAGATCTTCTTCGCATGGTAGGCACTTTTGCAAGTGGGCAAGGGATTTGCCATGCAGCACAGCGTGCATCTGTCACAACCCTGGGCTGCCTTCTTCTTACAGACAGCAGCATGTGCGGGCAGGTCCTTGTTTACACAGTCCACCTTATCCACATTCCTCATACTGGTCCAGAGCACGAGCAGGAAGAGCCGAAGTGGTCGAGGTTGAGACAGTGATGGAAAAGATAGATACGGGAAGTGGATGCAACATGCAAATGATGACGAGCACTGTGAAACCCAAGATCACGAGAGAGCAAGACAAATGATTGTTCTGTGTCGCGGTAAGCATAAGGAATATCAAACATGCACAACCATACGAACCGAGTTAAAGTTCCGATGGTCGAATCGAACCGAGCGCATGAAACTATGTTGATCAAAGATACGTCATCTCTTCAAGTTGCTATTGACACGACTACTGAGCAGACTTACGGGCAGGAGTGGTTATTGAGGGTCCTTGAAGCCAGGCAAACACGACGGCGATAGCAAGCGGCATGGGCAGAAGGGAAGTCGATGAAGTCGAAGTCATCGACAATGTTAATGAGACGTAATGCCGACAGAGTCAATATAACCAAAGGGAGCGATGAGACGCGCAGCATACCTCCTGGTCAAGGCTGAGCGCCGGGCTCAAGTTATAGATGCTCGTGAACAAGCTCGTCTCGAAATCAAGGAGAACCTAATCAATGAAGAAATAAGATTAGCACAATCGGGGTTGATAGAGATACTGCGACACACCGACAAGTCCGGATGTCAACGACAACACCCTTAGCCTCCTCGCAGGTGCAGCAAATCCCCTCCTCTGACACCTCACAGAAGGGATAGAACGCCTCCTATACGACAGCGGGGAGAAAGACGACACCTCGCTTGAACGGAGGCCCCAGCACTATATATCTAGCGGTGGCCACGAGCCGGCCATGAGCTGGCCACGAGCCGGCCACGAGCCGGCTTCGAAAAAAAAAAAAACAAAAGCTTACATGCAGCTGCGGTGGCCAGCTCGTGGCGACGTCGTGGCCGGCTGATGGCCGGTTGATGGCCGGTTGATAGCCGGCTATACTGAGAATCTTATGTTCCCACTACATCTCGCCCTTCGAGCGTGTCCATTTCTACCACGGCGTCTCCGACGATCCTCATCCCCTCTTCCAGCGTTCCGATATCAAGCAGCGTCCTTTCCCCATCCCTGAGGAGAGGCCTAAAGAGAGGCACTCCGCCATCCCGGTGAAGACCGCTCACACCGCCAACCACCCTATGCTCAAGAACACGCTTTGGAAGGGATCGGTTGCTCCTGACATCATCGCCTTGCTCAAGGAGGAGAGTCGTGGCATTCACGTCTCGACGATGCTGCCTGTGCGCTTCTCTACACCCAATTAACAAGGCAAGGACGTCTTCGACGACCATATCGTTCTGTAGATCTCCGTCCATCCTAACACGACCAAGGAGACCTCCTGCCGCGATGCCAATGCCCCCATCCTCGCCGTCTTCGCCAAATACGACATCCACGACGTCGCTGTCCACTGGATTGAGGGAGCTATGGAGTCGCTCGCCGGTCCTCCTGAAATGATGCCCGTNGCCAGAGACACNAACCCGACTCACTGGATCCGCCGGGCTCTCACGGCCGTCCTGGGCGTCCCCCTCGCTGCGCTGGAGATGGCGGACGATGACTCGCAGGGCTCTCTCGGTATCTATTTCCACCGTNGTAAGGACCGGAATGGCAAGAAGAGCAGGGAGGTCATGGCGATCACTAACAANCATGTCGTGTCCAAGAAGACCAAGAAGGACTACGAGTACAGNGGCTGCNAGGGTGCACCTAAGAAGTATATCNGTAACTGCAGTCTTCGTCGCTTCGAGCAGATCCGCATCGAGACTCGTGCCCTTCTTGCTGAGAAGCTTGGTGACACCAAGCAGTTCGCTGAGTAGCTTGTGGAGCTGGTGGCGGAACGACCTGCCGAGGAGGATCCGGGATACGAGGCGGACTTGGAGAAAATAGAGCCAGCCTTGAAGAATGCAAAGCTGGACATTGGTATTCTGGACGATTTCATGAAGCTCCTNAAGTCTACATGNAGCGACCCCGTCGATCGCATCGTCGGCTGGGTCGACTGGGCACCCAAGATCGCCAACAACGTCGACCCCCGCGGCTATACTCGCGATATAGGCGTCATCACGCTCGANGAGGACAAGTTCATCAAAAACTTCAAAGGCAATTTCGTCCACCTCGGTGCGTTCTACTCCTATTTCTCTTCTTTGCCCACCTTCGTCTAATGGGAATATCAAATTTCAGCCGGCAAGTTCACCCGCGACGAGATCATCGCCTGTTTCTACCCCAACGCCGCCAAGCCCCCNGCATTCAAGTACCCGAACNACCATCTCTTCAGGCTNTTGGGCTGCGTCGACGCCGCAGGCCTCTCGACCCCGTACTTCCGTGACGAGAATGGAAACCCTTGCTTCACCGTGGCCAAGGACGGACAGTCGACCGATCTTACCTTTGGTCGCCAGTCCGAGCTCGAGGCGTACACCTGTAGCGATCTGGCTGGCGAGTCCTGGGAGGTCGCGGTCCTCAATTTTGGGGGCAGGAAGCACGGTAGTTTCTCTGGTAAGGGTGATTCTGGCGCCGCAATCTTCAATGCGGAGGGCAAGTTGGTTGCCATCTTGCATTCCGGCATGCCCCGTGGAAAGTCCAACCATGTGACGTTTGGAACTATCGGTCACTACGTCGAGCAGCTCGTCAAGGAGAAGTACCCCGACGCCGATTTCTCCCGCACGCAGTTCGCTGACGACGATGACGAAACCGCCGCCTAAAGTCTTCAAGTCCTTTTTTTGTTGTTCCGTCTCCATCATCACTGTCTTTTCTCCTCAACTTATTCTTATTTTCTATCCTATGGTCGTTGGTTCAACACGCGTGCTTTTCCAAGGTCTATTCGCTGCGAACGTTCGTCCCTTTGCCTTATCATTTTTCATACTCGTAGCTGACGGACTTTGACGATCTAGATTTGCAGTGATTCCCGCACGCCTCAATCTGTCCCTTCGACTTCGCCTTGACCCGTTTCTTGGCTGACGACACAGTGGCCCCCCCCACAACACACGAATCAAAGCCCCTCCAACGCAAAACTCGCCTCGCCTGTACTCATACTCTTCGCCTTGTACTGTAACCGTAATATCCCCCAAAAACCCTCATCGAACTCTTTGCATCATCCTCCGTATTATTATATGTATGTATTCTTGCCCGCTTGCCGACAGTACTTGTATTTCGTGTCGACCGGTTCTGGGTCTGAGCTGAGCGCTCTCCCCACGGCCGTCGTCGAGAAGCTGTACCCGAGTACTCTACCTTTACTGTCAATGTCCGTGTATCGTACATCACATCTGGGCTGGTTGAAGCTTTTCCGCCTCAATTGTAATCGAGCTCCTTGGACATTACGATTTCAAGCCAGAGAACGGCCGCCCTCTTACGTCTTGCTCACGCCGGTGGTGTGCTCGGTGTGGCGCGCGAGTCGGCGAATATTCGTGGGTATCCCGTGGGGGCTGCAAGTCAGGCTCGATGCCAGCGGCTTGTGTCTCCAAGGACCAGGAAGCGGTGATCAGTTACAGATCAGTGGCCAGAATCCGGAGCACGCGTCATATTCGAATTCGAATATCGAGCCTCCGATGCATGCGGATGTGGACATTCAAGGTGGATATGGACGTTACGGTGGATATTGCGCTTCGCGTCTATGTATCTACGAAGCAGCTTTGATTATATGACTATGACACCAGATCTTGCTGCCAAATTCCATGCACAACCATGAGTGGTATATGTAATGCACCGGTATCATCCTACTGCAGGTATCTCTTAATCACGCAAGCCGGCCCCGAAGCCAGGCCAGCAGCCCTTTCGTCCCCTCTCGCTCCCAGACCCTCCGCGCGGGAATACGGAAACTAAATGCCCAAAATCATGAATACAAGAAACTGTAAAAAGAGGTTCCACGTACAGATTACCCTCGACCAAGAACACCTCCAACGGCAACAGACCCAGCTCGCCGCCCAGCGCCTCCACCGCGTTGTCCCTCACATCCAGCTCCTCCAGCGTCCACCGGGCCTTGTCCCCCGAGCCATCAACGAACAGCTCCTTCGCAAGGCCAGCAAAGCCATCCAAATCCGCAAGCCGGTTGCCGCGCAGACGAAGATGCCTGAGGCCTGCACGGCCGGGCGCAGAGAGCACAAGCGACGAAAGCATGGTGGATGTCATCGGCGCGGACGACACAAGGTTGTACGACAGATCGAGCGTGCGCAGGCTCGGGAAGAGGCGCGCGAGTGTTCCAAACAGGTCGTCGCGCTTCTTGTCCTCGCCGATCATAAGGGGCACTTCGTCGCCGAGGTTGCACCCCTCGAGGGATAGCTCCTCCAAGTGAGGCAAAAACGGCCCGTCCGCCTCGGGAAGCATGAAGGCGGCGTTGGCGCGCCTGCCTTTGACCTCTAGCACGCGTAATGTGTCGGCGAACGGCTGCGAGACGATGAGCGAAAGCGGGAGCGCCGCCGTCGGCAATGTCAAGTCCGCGTCAACCGAGCCCGAAGAAGGGCTGGACGCGAGGGAGAACCCGCGCCCATGAGCGAAAGCATTGCGGTTGGGAGGAACGAGCGGGGGTAACGTCAAAGTATG
>SEOQ01000603.1:0-17595 GCA_004679275.1 Dentipellis fragilis
AGCTTGGAGATCACTGCAAAGACTATGTTTTCCTAAAAAGGCGCTAAGCAGCGTTTCACACGGTATAGGATACAGCAGTGCCCGACGTGACTTTCTCCTCCTCCCCCGCTCCCTCCGCTTCCCCGCTCTCCTGCCCTCCTTTCACTCTTGCTTTCGCTATATGTGCTCATAATTTCCTCGCTCTCTAGACGTGTGTACGTGTTCCATTTTCCTGTCCCCGCCAGGTGTCAGCTGACGTCAAAAAAGCTTCAACACGGTCGACGTGAGCTGTCCGCCGAGCATCCAGGCACTGGCTCCCCTCCATGCTTCACCGCGAGCGCCTACACTTCGCCCGTCTACGCTCCTTACCCCCACCCCCCCGTCTCCGATGTCAACAAAAACCCAAACCGCACACTCGTACTTTCCACGCTTCGGCTTCAAATCTGCACCCAAACCTGCACCGCGACCAACTGCTCAGGACGATGACGACTGGTACACACCCTACAATGGTCCGTTCGAAATTCCAGACACATTAGCGCAGCAGCAACTGCATGATCGTGCGCGTGACAGCTGGGGGCAGGTGCTCAATTCCGCGATGCAGCACGAGGCCGTGCTGCCTGATCCCGAGCTCGCACAGCGGTACCAGAATGGTGAGGCATCTGCTGGCGGCAGTGGGGATGGGGTTGGGGATGGGCAGGGTGGTCATAAGGGTAGAACACATCGCGGGCGGGCCGTAACACTTTCGTCTGCGATCGCATCAAGAGGACCAGACCGGCGTGGGTCTTCGCCCCGTCAGCGTTCCCCACCCGCCACCATCGTGAACAGACACCCGCAGGCCTATATCTCGTCGTACATCGACCTCGACGCAGCCGGCGGCATAGGCGACTCACCCATGCCTATCCAGCGAAACCACCACTCGCAGAGTGCACCTCCCAACCCGCCACCGAGTGCCTCCAACCGCCTCAGCCTTGCGTCCTTTCTGACCTTTGGCAACTCTGCACGCAAACGGACAAATTCTGTCGCAGAACGCTCTCCCATAGACGAGCCTGGCGCGTCGCAACCGAACAGCCGGCCGTCGACACCCACGTCGGGGTCTCTTCGGCGGCGCAGGAGCAAGCGCACCCGCGCCGCACAGGAGCAGAGCCAAGGCACCACCGAGGACGACTACTATAATTCGTACTACTCGACGCTCCTCACCACGCCCAAGACAGCCGACCCACCAGCCGCCGCCCGCCTCCCGCGCCAACACCACCACCTCAACCACGCGTCCGCTCGTCGAGACCCAAGCCTCCTCCACTGCGCTACACCCATACGCGTACCCCTTCCCCTCCGCCCCCTCCCAGCTCTCGCCCACTGGCCCACCCCGCCGCGCGCCCCTCGTCTCCATCCTCCATAGTCCATCCTACAACCTCAAGGGCAAAGCCGTCGACCGCCAAACCTCATACCAATACCCACGCCCACCGCCAATGTCCGCATTCGCGAGCACGACGCCGATTCCGGGCAAATCCAGCATCCGCAACTCGCTCCTCAAGGCCATTTCAACACCGAACCTCCATGGGCTCGCCAGGTCGCAGGGATCGTCACCACGGCCGCAGCCCAGACCAAAACAGCGCTGGCTCTCGCCAGAGACGTGGTGCGATGCGCTCCTGTTCCCCCGGCCGCGCTTCGCGATGCATGTCGAGGAGGGAAGCGTGGATCATGGAGGCGGCAGTAAACCTGGCGGCCGCATTGTAAGCCCGCCTCCGAGCCCGATTGCTGCGTGGACGTTCAAGGCAGGCGGCGAGACATCCGAGCCGTGGCACAACGCACGCATTACGGATGACTACTCGCTCACTGGACGTTCTGCTACGACCCAAACTGGTTCTATGTATGGTACGAAGAGCATACTCAAGAGCCGCTCTGCCATGAATCTGTCGACGATTGCGTCAGAGGCGGAGGAGAGCCGCAGTCCGCCTGCTGCTACGCCGATGTATCTGTCGCCAACACCTGCTGGGAGGGAACGCCCGAGGAGCTTTGCACATGACGACCTGTCTCTGCCGTCACCAGTTCCATCGCTTGCCAAGTACGTCTTCCCCATTGCTTCTCTGGCGCATAGTTGACCGGATGCGATGCAGAGTGCTGGAAGCGGGCGAGACTCTTGACCGCGAGCGCAAGGCGTGGCAGACACAGGCGACCCAATCCTTCACGAACAAAATCTCGCGCTCGATGTCGCGCGCACGCGCCAAGTCCGTTGGGCACTCGCGTGGCGCGAGGATACAGGATGCACACGAGCACGGAAACCTTGACTTTCTGGCGGCTAGGACCTTACTCGGAAGCCAGGCGGTCGCGCCGAAGGTACACATCGTGCCGCCTGCCTCGTCGTCCGGCTCTGGCGCGGGATCTGGCACGGGGACGGGGACGGGCTCGTCGCACTCGAGGAGTCATTCGCGCGGGAAGAGCCATGGCCATAGCAACTCGTTCACGGCGACGGTGTCCTCCCGCTCACAAGGCGGCACCGCACAATCGCATTCGCACTCGCATTCGCGGAATGAGAGCTGGGGTCGCTCTGCGCTGCGTTCGGCGGCGGGTCTGTGCGTGAGCAATGAGGGGATGAGCCCGTCGGAAGAGCCGAAGTCGGTGTTTGACCATTCGATCAAGGCTGCAGAGACGAAGGTCGTGAACCTGAATGAGCAGATGCTGCGCGAGCGGATGGTGGCGGAGGGAGGGGCAGCGGTGGCTGCCGTCGACCGGCGTTGGCGATGATGGGTGGGCATGGAGGGGAGGGACTGCACTCGTCGCCAACTCCGACACCGTCAGGAATGACCGTTTCGGCGGAGGGCTTTCCGGTGGGTATCGCGTTGTCGTCGCCACCCCCATCGGCAGACGAGCAATCATATACGGCGGACCCACCCTTCGTCCTGGATCATCCGTATGCACAGGGAGGTTTCTCTGGATATGCCTCGCAACAACAGCCGCAAGAGTTCCACCGAGGTCACGGACATCACAGATCAGGTTCGACGCAGTACAGAGGCTCTGACTATGCTGGTCCCCACCCGTCCTCGCCACATATTGCCATTCCACCTGGCTCTGCTACGAATGACGTCGCGATGCGCCACCGCCTCCCGCCCCATGCAATTTTGCACCCATATGCCCAGTACGCCACGCAGCAGGAGGCCGAGCCCGAGCCCCCTATGGAACCCGCTTCCGAGATGCGGGATGACAGGGACGCTAGCACAAGTCACGCGTACGCAGCGGGGGATCGCGACAGCGGTGGACCGCTCGGCCTGGGCGATGCGCTCGCGTATGCGCTCATGCGGCGCGGGAGCCTCGACAGCGGGCTCGGCGCGAGCGAAGAGCAGGCGATCGCGTCCACGCCCTCGAGCTCGGTGCTCTCGCCGTCGGCGCGGCGCACGAAAAGTGCCCGCCGCCCCGRGCTGCACCACCTCTCGTCGTCGGGAGGCACGAGCCGCCGCACGATGGCGTCCACGCCGCCCGACCAGCTGAACCCGCCGTTCTTCCGCACGGTGTCCTCGACGAATGCGACGCGCGGGACGGTCGACTCGCCTGCGATGACGCTCGGCTCGAGCAGCTCGTCGCCGCAGCCGTCGCCACGCGCGTTCAGCAGCGCGGACGACCTGACGCGGTTCCAGGACCTGTTTTACAGGCCTGTGCCGAGCCGCTTGCCTTCTGACGAGCTGCAGCGGCCGAGTCAGCAGTACGAGGAGCCGGAACAGGACCCAGACCTGATCTCGATGCCAAGCGGAGACATCCCCGTCGACATCGCGACCAGACACAGCGGCTTCGTGAGCCTCACCCGGCAGCTGAGCGCGGAGCTCGAGGCGCTCAACGGCGATGTGGATGGAGACGAGGGTTCGGGCGACCCGATCGAGAGCCCGTCGCATATGTGGGGTCGACGGTACGGCGGGCTGCGTGGCGAGCGGCCGCCTGAGAGCGCGCTCGACCCGAACATCGTGCTCAGCCTGGCGATGACCKCGCAGTCGGASTCRCAGTCGTATTCGCCTGCGACGCTGCCGCTGAGGCTGGCATCGCGAGCAGGGMSACAGTCGCCGCGCGGTGAATGTGCCTGAGGATGTGAGGTCTTCGAGAGGCTCTTCGATTCTTGAGAGGGAGAATCATGATCGTGAGTGTATACGCATCGCATGTTTGGTAGAAATCATTTATTGACATGGTGGATCTAGAAGTGCTTCGCTTGGGCCACATCGAAGCGTCTTCGACCCCTGCGGCCGAGACTGCGAGCAGCGCTTCTCCGCACACATCCTCGTGGGCCAGCTTGGTGGGCGCGACAGTGAGGACCTCCCGCGCCCCGAGCGAGGACTCGACTGTGTTGGCCACCTCGTCCCAAGTGCGCGTCCGCTCCCATACGTCGAGCCTCCTTCAACCGCGCTCTGCTACGGACCTCACGCGTTCCAGCTACATGACGACCAGCACTAACTCGCGCATGTCTGGCCTCTCGGACTTCCCGTCCCCGCCCGAGCAGCTCGTGGTGACACCCGCGCAAGTGTCGCTTCTGAACTCGTACTTCGGCGACGCCGCCGCGCCCTCTGCTCCTGGGCACGAGTCGCAGGAGATGACGCGCTCGCCGCTGCGGACTGGGACGTTTGGAGACCTGGCGGACGCGCTGCCGCAGCAGGACGCATCGTCGCCATGATGGATTTTTGGTTGCTCGTCTGAAGATGTTGATGTTGATATTTTGGCTTGTGTATCGTGTGTTATACTTTATCCTTGTTTTTATAGTTTTACTGCACCTTGCCGYCCGCTCCCGCTCGCTTTATTACCTTGCACTTACCCCGCCCCGTCCCACCCCTCTGTCCTCTTATATCCCTTGACCCGTTCATCCTGCTATACGCCCTTACCGCTTACCGCTTGCCACATTCCCCCGCGTCCCTCATCCTGGGTTACCCCGTCCTCCACCAACGTCACACTCTTGTTTATTGGACCAGCCCTGCACACCCAATACCATTACCACTACCATTGTCTCTTGCAAGCCCCGCTCCGCGCACGTAGCATTATAAAAGTTATCCGCTTACTCTTACTCCTTAACCTTACTCTTATACATACCGTTCGCTTGTTGCACAGTCTAAACTATACGAGATTCTTCTAAGGCTACAACAAGAGAGGACWGATAGCAAGACGATAACAATAGAGCGAGCGGAAATAATGTATGTGAAATGGGTATCGTGACTCGTGAGTGAGTGGAGGCGGATCATTCGTCGTATTGCGTGAGCTGGAAATAGGACATCAGTGTTGGGATCGTGGGAGGGAAAGTGTGTTCTTACATCCAGCGTCAGTGTCCGCGAACTGTTGACGTCCTGGTCGCGGTATATCCCGACGAGCGAGTTGCCGCGTTCGTACAACGAGCCCTTGAGACTGATGACGATGAACTGGAACGTGCCCGACGCGTGCGCGCGGATGTAGTTCGCGATCTTGGCGACGTTGGTGTTGTCGAGTGCAGCATCCACCTCGTCCAGCACGAAGAACGGACTGGGCTGGTAGCTGTGGATTGCGAACAGGAGCGCCAGCGCGGCGACGGTCTTCTCACCGCCGGACAACTGCTCCATGTCGCGGAAACGCTTCATCGGGGGCATGGCGTGGTATTTGATACCGGCGTTGTATGGTTCCTGCACCCCCATTAGTAGATGAAGCTCGGCCTTCTATCGCATGGAGCTTACCTCGTTATCCTCCAGACTGAGATAGGCAACGCCACCCATGGGCGCAGCTTTGCCCTTCGTGAGGTCTTTGTAGACCTGGTCGATACGCTCTGCGATGTGAGCATACGCCTTGTTAAACATCTCGGCTCTGTAGACTGGTGTCAGCAACACGGATTTAATATCAAGTGAGCTTTATGCCACTAACCTTCGCCGCTTGACATCGTTGAATGCGTCCCTGGCATTTTTAGAGTCCTTCCTTGCTTTGTCCGCTTCCTTCTCGGTCTCAGCAAGTTTGGACTCGACATCGTCCAGTCTGCGATTGCGTTGGTATAGGTAATCTGATGCATGGATGGGAATGAGCTTACCGGTCGATGGCTTTCATATTTGGTGCCATTCGCTCTATTTCTCCGTTGAGCTTGGTGATGGACGCCTCATACTCGATGAGCGTCTTTCCGGAAGTATCCTGTCACAGGAGGATGGTGAGTGTCGGCTGAATGGTATATGTCGTGGTGACCTACTTCTCGCTCATCCTCGTCAAGACCGTCGAAGTCCACTTCGATGCCAAAGTCTTCAACTTGTTTAGGACGTTGAGTCGCATTTTCGTCTTCATCGACATCCATTGCAACTTCGTCGCGAAGATTCTGCGCATACATGCGTAAGCAGCGATGGGGTATATGATCAACGAACGGCGTACCTCTTCCATTGGTACTTCTCTGAGATCACCAGACACCAACGGCAAGTCGATCTCCTCGAGACGACACTTACGGTACAAGCCAGAACGCTCAAGACCAAGCTTTTCGATCTCGTCATTCTAGAAGAAAATTTACAATTAGCCGCATGCCTCTGAAAGCAGAAGTAAACTCACCCGCGTCGTGATCTCCTTCAGTGCCTGATCAAGCACTTTCGACGCCTTCAAAGCCGTCTTCTTCACCTGATCCACCTCCCGTGTCTTCTCTTCCAAGATCTCATTCAGCCCTTTCAGTTCTTCCTGCAGAGTCGCGATAGCCTGCTCCATCTCGTCAATTTCAGCTTGAGTCGTCTCCTTCGTCTGGGCCAGTCTCTCAAGGTTCCCAGCCTCCAAAGTAGTAGTGTTCTCCAGGCTAGCAATGCGGGCACGGATGTTGTTGAGCTGCTCCTGTTCGAACTGAGATCTACGCGTAGCGGCGTTATAAACGAGAACGTAGGAAGAAGTCACCATGAAAGCTTACACGTGGGTTAACCGAGCGATCTGCGTGTCATACCGAAGCCGCGCGTCGCTTTCTTCCTGCGCAACCTTCAGCTGTCGTTCCTCGTACTCGCGGATATTCGCGACGCCGATGCGTTCGCAGAACGTCGCGAAGACCTCGTCTTCTGCGTCGTTGATCACTGAGGCAAGCCCCTGGATCTTGTCTCGAAGCTGATCGAGAGCCTTCTTTGCCTGTAAACTCCCTGTCAGTATATGCGTATAGAGAGGAGTGATATAGGCCATACCTTAGCTAGTTCAGGCGTGTTCTGCCTAAGCGTCCTATCAACATGCTTGAGCTCATCCTTGATGCCCGTCACCTTCAGCTTGCAGGCACTCTATCGTTGCAATGAAACTTAAGTCAGAAGACTTTACATGAGCAAAGTGGGGAGAGGCGTGCGAACCAGGTCGTCTCGACTAATGTTCAGCGCAGACTCCAGACGGGAGATCTCTGAGACGAGATCTTCGTCCATGCGCGTTCGCGGCTTGGACTTTTGCAGATCGCCGAGCTGGCTGAGAAGTGACGTCCTGACACGCTGCAAACCCTGGACGTCTTTCTCCTCCCACTTCTTGCTGTTATCGTGCGAGCTCCGTCCACCCGTGATCAGCCCGCTCTTGTGAATGATAGTTCCCTCAAGCGTGACAGCTGCAGTAATTTCAACCATGCGGCCCCCCCAACAGTTAGAGGACACGAACGTACCTTTTACTTCCTGGCCCTTTTCATAACACACGTACCGCGCCACCTCCATGGTATCGCACACGAGTGCATTCCCGCAGGCGTGCTGGATAGCGCGTTCAACAGCGGCTTCGTATTGGATGACATCAACGGCAAGCCGTGCACCCTTGGCGAAGGAACGGAATTTGTCGTTGATGGGTTTCACCTGGATGGTGTCAAGAGGGATGAAGGTTGCTTGGCCGGCACGTTGATTGCGCATATACTGTGTCACACCTGTTGAGACTCAAAATATATGCGCCTATAGGAAAATGCCGCACCTCGATACAGTCAATAGCCGTCTTTTCTTCGTCAACGACAACGGCATCGATGTTCCTACCGAACACGACTGAGATAGCCGTTTCGTATTTGCGTTGGGTGGGTTTGCACAGGTCGATTAGGCGCCCACGCACGCCTGCCAAATACTCAGCTTCAATCTCTCCACTCTGGCGAAATAATAGGTACCTGGGAATATACGCTGAAGGTTGGACAGTGTCTCCTTCAGTTTGGCCTCACGCTCAGACTCCTTCTGGTCGACACCAGCCTGAAGGAGCTTGTTGTGCACATCCTGGAGTTTCTCATTTATCTCTGCCTCGAGTCGTCTGATGGGTAAATATGAGAAAACTGTTCCAAACAAACGTAGTAGGAAGATGAGCTCACGAGATACGTGTGCGCTCCGACTGCTGGTTGTCAAGTTCTTGCTTGACTTTCCCTAGGTCACGTTGCAGCTCTGCGACTTTTTCTTCCAGCTATCACCGACAAGGTACCGCTCAGTCCGGCACTCTTTCACTTTAGAGCAGGTAGAGACCCACCTCTTTCTTCCTCTCATTCTGAACAGCAAGATCCTCTTGGAGTGTGGTTTTCTTCCGCTCGAACTCATCCTGTTTATCTTTCAGTTGTGTGTACGTGCGCGAGGCCGTCTTCTCTTCACGCGTAAGAGTTTCGAGCGCTTGCCGTTCCTCGACCTTAAGGACGTTTGCTTGCGCCTTGCTATGGGACATACTTTCGTCAATTAACCTTCCCGAGGAGACGCGTCAACGTACAGTCTGCGATATTCCTCAAGACTTTCTTCACTGAGCGACAGGTTGTTCTGCGATGCCCTTCGCTGAGCCTCTGAGAGTTGTCGTCAGTAACAATGTCAGGCAGGGAAAAGGGCCAATCTTACCTTGAGCAACCTCTGCAGCTCCGCGGACGCTCTCGAGATCGCGTTGGTATCCACGAACTTTCTCTTCCTGCTTGTCGGCCTCCTTGGTTATCTGTTCGCGCTGAGTTCTCGAGCTATCATGCCTCCTTGTTGAGTGGATGATCTGAGCATCAACGGCGATTAAATCCGGTTTCTATAGACGCAAAGTCAGTTATTAGAGGCGGATGTAGATGCACCGTACGAGTTTACCTTGCCCTCAAGAGTCTTCTCTGCCTTCTTTATCCTCTTCTCTTTCTGCATAACGTTGGATCGCGCCTTCGCCTGCTCGGCACGTGCTTTCTCCAGGGCTTCATCATGAACGCGCTGTTCGGCCCTCAAGGTGGTTAAGGCCTTGCTCTGTTCCTCAATTTCGCGCGTGTTCTTCTCAAGGTCTTCCTCGATGTGAAAGAGCCTGAAGAGAATGCGACGGAGGATTAATTCATCCTTGTGTGCGCGTAGTAAGCTTCTGAAAGGCCACTCTCAGGATAATGTCACGTACTCTCTCTTGGCACAAAGCTTCGAATCTGTCTGCCTCGCCCTTCTGTTCCCTGTACTGCTTAATTTCACCTGCAATGCCACGGCGCTTGGTGAAGTTGAACGTGGCGTTGTCCGTCGCACGGTCCTGTGCCTCCTTGGCCTTGTCATACTCAGAAGCCAGCTCCAGGGAGCCGCTGATCTGCTCTATGAGACGTGTGAGCTCTTTTGGTGACTGCGACGCGACGGCCTCTACGTCGCCCTGGAAGACAAGGAAGTTCTTCGCTTTGACGAGGATGTTATGCTTCACGAGTGCCCCGTTGTAATTCGAGTACGGAACCACGCGTCCATTTAGCTTGTACTCTGAAGCACCAGTCGTAGAGATCCTGACGTCTATGATGTGAGCCGAACGGTCCAGTAGGCGTTAGAGTGACTCACGTGCGCTGAAATTGCCACTCCTTCTTATCTTTGTCCTCGTACACCGCAAGCACCCAAGCCTTCTTTGCGGTGCCTTCGCCGTCCCCTGCCTCCGCCTCTTCCTCCTCCTCGACTGCTTCTGATCCCTCTTCGGTTCCCCTGGCCAGGCGTCTACCGCGGTACACCAGGTCCTTGAGCTGGCTACTTCGAAGCTGCGCACTCTTGACACCAAGGACGAAGGAGATAGCGTCCATGAGATTCGACTTGCCCGCGCCATTGGGGCCAATGATGGACGTGAAGTTCTTGAACGGGCCGATCGTTTGGTGGCCTCTATATTGCTAGTCAGTCAGAACCCTTTGGAAGCAACGCGGCTATTTACCGGTATGATTTGAAGTCGCATACTTCGATGCGTACAAGAGGCATGATGACCTTCTGCAGCTTGCAATGCGACGTGAACCCGAATCAGCTCAACACTAGACGCGGTGTGACGCGACTGTGACGGCACGTGAAAAGCTCACGTGATGAAGCAGTCATCTCAGGAAAAGGCGGGATGTCAGCGCACATTTCTTTGCCAGCCCAAACGAGTGGACTCAGAGCATTGAGAGCCAGTATAATAATATACACATTATCTGCGTTATACTGGTGGCTTCCAGAAAGGTAACATATCGTGTCCAGATACCCGTGACAGTACGTGCTGTCACACTGTCACGCGCACAGGTCCCCAAATTCGGAGAGCCGAGTTTCCTCCTCAATTCGAGCCCATTGACGAGCGCCGCAGGAATCGCAGCTCATCGTTTGTCCTTTCAACCATCCGTCTATTCGACTTCTCACGATTTCAATGAATAGTTTGTTTTTTCTGGAAAATTACTGGCGGCAAAGATGTCTCCCATGGCGTTGCCTAGGCTACATGTATTGACATTCACCAGAGCAGTGCCAGTGCGGTCTGCCATACTCACCTTGAGATGAACGCTGACCACGAGTTGTACCACAACGAGGTAAGTACCAAACCTAACTGAAGGCACATCTGTATACCAGAACACCAATGCGGTGGGAGGATCTTAGCCATCTCACTGCGTCATGTTTCAGCGCGATCGTGGCTGACCCGGATGTCCAGATCGTGCGCACGCATTGCATCGGTCTCAAACGTGCCGCTGGCGGCTGACTAGGTTTTGTGGGGCTATAAGAACTTCAGTGAGTGCAAGCGCACGTCTTCACCCCCGCGTTACCCATCATCTCTGCATTTCCGCCGTGTGTACAGGAACGAGCAAAGAGATTGAGCATGGCACCCGTCCATGCGCTAGACCGATACTACCTTGGTATCACCATATTGGTGACGATAGGCTATCAGTTGCTGGGGTTTGCGATAGCATGGACCTTACAGGTGCAGTCGGCGTCAGCGTTCGCACCATGAATGTCTTGCTTACACCGAGTACCAGTTTGATAAGATCACAGACTTCACTGGAGGTACGTCTTCCTTGCAATGACTCCAGGTTGACCCTGATTCTGACAGTCGCATAGGATCTAATTTCTTTCTATTGGGTAGCACGCCTTTTCCTCTCGCTCCAGGTCGTCGCTGATAGCTTCCAGCTCTCCTCACGCTCCTCATCGGGAACACCTTTTATGCCCGCAACATTGTCGCGAGCGTGCTGGTCATGGTATGGGCAACCCGCTTGGCTGGGTTCCTCCTCTTCCGCGTCCTAAAGACGGGGAGCGATAAACGTTTTGACGATATCCGCTCGCATTTCTTCAAGTTTCTCGGTGAGCTTAAATTTTGCCTACATGCATCCGTCCCCTCCGATGCTAATTGTTGTCTGTTAGGATTCTGGGTTGGTGCGTAGCTCTTCCCTGATATCGGTTGCGGCCCTCAACCCTGTTTTATCATGCAGGTCAGATCGTCTGGGTCAGTTCACTCACACTTCAGTAAAGTCCGAATGCTCATATCGGGCGACATCTCTCAGGTGTGGGTCGTGTCACTCCCCGTCACCATCCTCAACTCGCCCGCTGTGTCCGATCCCCGTTACGGTGGCTCGAACCCCAAGTTCGGCACCTCTCGCGATATCGCTGGTATCGTGCTTTGGACACTCGGATGGGCTGTCGAGTCCATAGCCGATGCACAGAAGGTTCGCAAATATTTTGCACTTTATACGACGCGACCTCAACATTGTGCAGTTCTACTACAAATCAACGAATCCTCCCAAGAACCGTCCGATCACTGTGAGAATTTGTTGATGCTTTCCTGGCGTACTGCGTCTAATACACACATTTCGTCAGTACGGTCTATGGGCTTGGTCTCGCCATCCGCCTTACTTCGGAGAGTGAGCACATACTCCCTTACATATTCAGATTCTTTGTCTAATCGGGATCCTTCAGGATGATGTGCTGGTGGGGCATCTGGATCCTGACGATTTCCCCAAGCACGAATGGTTCCCTGCGCGGCGGCGCTCAAGCCGCGCAGTACGGGGCCGTCGTGTCGCCGCTCCTCACCATGCTGTATGTCGCCCTCTCTGCATTCATATTGCCCACCCTGGAATGATTCTTAATCTTCATTCGTGATTGCAGACTGCTCATGTTTGCCTCGGGCATCCCGACCGCCGAGAAACCCCAAGCACGCAAATTCTACCTCATGAGCAACGGCGCTGACGTCGAAGACCAGGACAAAGCAGTGTGGCCCGCGTACAAGGAATATCTTGCGTCCACGTCCATCCTGATCCCCATCCCGCCTGCTTTATATCGTCCGCTCCCGACGTTCGTGAAGCGTACGATTTTGCTTGATTTCCCGTTTTATCAGTTTGATGAAGGGAAGGATGGCAAGACGGCAAGGGAGGAGCAGAGGGACGGGCATGCGGAGTGAGGTCGCGAATTGCGGATGATGTACTAGAGGTCGGTTCGGACTGCGTGTGTGTGCTGTTTGTATTCACGATATGGTCGATGTGGTTCATGTCAATTGCGTCCCCGGACATTTCGAGTAGATGTAATACAGCTCCTTCTCCTACACCGTTGCTCTTGACCTTCGTTGTGTCTCAGATCTCGTTGATACTGCATCAGCTCGTCCCATGTAATACCTACTAATCGTCACGACGCGCTTGTCAGCCCACACCTCATTTCTTTCGCGACCACAAAGACGTACACGATTCACCACGGCCCCATAGCTTATCCTTGTGTGCACTGTCGCTTGACTGCGTCGAGCATTCGACCACAGTGCTTCGCGGGATATAATACGGTCGATAGCGCTCGCTCCTCCGACTCCAGCGCTCCGCAAGCTGGAGAATGTATCCCCTCCGCCGTGGCGGATCAGACGATGGAGAGGTATGCACTTGCGGCATTTGGCAATGTGGTGTTATGGTGGAGTCTGTGTGAGTTGTTATTAGAACTGCAGGGAATGAGTAGAGTACGGGGTGCATACCTAGTGTGGTTTGTCAGGTCGAGGACCGCGGTGCCATCCATGGTTCGTGTATCGTTGCTTTTAAGGCATCTGCGGGATGCGTATGGGAGTTGATAGCGTGTAGCAGCGTTTTTGGGTCTTCCTGGACAAGGGCCGGGTGGTATCCTTTGATATTGGCCGTTCGAACTCACCATGGACAACTTTGGATACCGCTCGGGTCGGGATATTGGCTACTTGTGGTGTGCACGGGTGTATGGCCTATTGATTCATTTATCCCGAGGACACGCATAATTGGATTCTAGCACTGGTGTCCTTGGATTCCGTAATGATATGTAGGTGCCTTGACACGTCTACGAAGCTCGCTCGGCATCGCCCATGATGAAGACCGTCGCCACGAGTCAAGCCCTATAATTAAATGTTAAAAGTATCAGCAATCCGCAGTTATGGGTCTGCCACACCCCTGGTTGCGTACCCCTACAAACCCGTGGACACTATGCGACGCCACCAATAACTGGAAAAGTGCTGTACCGGACATGAG
The DNA here is from genome assembly GCA_004679275.1 of Dentipellis fragilis. Taxonomy (NCBI): domain Eukaryota; kingdom Fungi; phylum Basidiomycota; class Agaricomycetes; order Russulales; family Hericiaceae; genus Dentipellis; species Dentipellis fragilis. The sequence goes on from SEOQ01000603.1 coordinate 13,556, forward strand.
ATGACTAGCCTGTTGGACCATACTAGGCTACAATATCGCGCTACGAATGGTCCTGGTTGACGGGTGCATGGATTCAAGAAAAGATGCTTTGAATGGCGACCCAGCGATTTTCAGGATCTTGGTATAATTTCAGGTACTTCTAAAATTACAGTCGAGAAGTATGAGCACCTATAGCGCTAGTTCAAGAATGAGGAACGAAAGGTCTCAGTACTCAAGTACACCTGCGACATACATTTAAAGTACCTGAACGTATCTCCATATATTCAGACCTCGCACCGGTGGGCCTGAACCTCACAAAGCACCTTCGTGCAATCCACGTCGTCATGCTATCGCCGGGAAAACGGTTCCGAAGCAGTCAACAAATTCACTGCGACGACCGCATTCTCCTGATTCCGCGTGTGCTGGGCGAACAGGAATTTGATAGCCTCGGTCGTCTGTGTAACGAGCTTTTCCTCCGGCAGGCCCTGCGTCGTGTCCATATCAATGAGCGGCAAGGCTCCAATGCCCGTCGTGCGGAGCACGTCCGACAGATTTTGAAGCCCGATTTTCAGGTTGGCCAGATTTGCTACAAAACATAAGTCAAATGCAATCGGCACATGCGACATCGCGTACCTGCTGTCTGAGATGGGCTGGTGTTAGGCTGATAGGCCCTCTCACTACAACACGTCGTCAGCCTTGGGAGATTTGATAGTGAGAATGACTCACATTCCATCCAGTGCGTCCCGCGCAAGGGAACGCACGTTTTCTATGTGTGATTGAACCAGCCTGATGTTGTCTCTGAACATCTCTGGGGAGTTGGGGTCCTGCTCGGACAACGGTTGGACGCCATATGTTTGTCCGGGGAACGTGTCTGGGTATGCTGTGGACATAGGATAGTACGACCCTTGTGGGGTCGATCCTCTTGGATAGTGCAAGGATTGGATAGACGATAACATGATTGTGATTTGGTCGAAGGAATGAGGATGCTGGGAAAGTCTAGCCAGTACTGTAGCCTCGACGCGGTCAAAGGCTCTTTGCACGTGTGGGTCCTTATTTTTCCTTCCTTCCCACGCGTCGCCAACGTTGATGGTGTTCTGAATCTCTGTCTTCAACTTCTGCATCGCGCATGGTTTTATAAACGGGTGAACTCTAGTTCAGCAAGGAGGTAAGTGAGTGATCGGCCGCTAAAATCTGACATGTACTTGAGATGCTAAAATACTCGTAGAACGACGCAGAACGCGAGAGAAGAAATTGATGATTCGAGATATGCCGTCTCGGGGTGTGTCCCTCGGAGAAATCAAGGATTTCATGCGCAATCTTCCAGAATATATGGAGCTGTGGAGAAAGGAAGCGGTCGAACGAGGAAATGACGGAACTACGGGATTGAAGATCTTCTTTGCACGCTGAGTCGACAGCAGCTATCAACAGGCTTATTTCGCGCGGAACAGGGAACTCTCGATCATGCACTGGCGATGTGCTTGTGGATGCGACAATACAAGGAGTGTTCCAAGTGGGCGCGCAGTCTGGTTCTGATTGATCATGTCGTATCGCAGGACCGCGTCAAGCATGATGGATATCTGCGACCCAGAAGGTGAGCTCTCGAGTAATTCTGTTTCTCGAGTCTTCATGACTCACAGAGATGTTCATCCCTTGGTTTAGCTCCTTGGTTTTCCCTTGCGACTCAACTCCGCTCCACGAGGTCCTCAGGTCCCACCGACGGTGTGTTTACGCCAACCTGCATGCTTTTTGTCGTGATGCCGATCCAAGGACCATTGGCGAGCAAACCTGCCCTTCGATGCACATGCTGGTTTTGGGACACCGTGCCTGGTGCATGTGCGATCGTTTGGTCCAGTGGGCGCCTGAGCTCGAACTCATGGACGAAATTCTTGTCGCATTCATCGCAGCGGATGGCCCCTCTGGGTGATACCTGGGTTCTCCGGTCTTCGATTGTTGGTATAGGGCTCTTACTCTCGTGGAGGTTCTTATTGCTTTGGGTATCAGACTCGGAGCCCTCTCCGCAGTCGCGGCCCTCAGCTGAAGTTTACACGCGCTAGTGACGGTACCGAATATTGAGCGTGTTGACGATGTTTCGATATACTGGCCTCGCGACCTCTTCTCTGCGCCTCTTCGTTGCTACTCGGCGACGATCTTGGATTTGCTTCTAGACAATAGGGTGGAACAAGGCTCCAGTCGTCATTCCCTGAGTGGTTCATAGAGGACGAGGAGGATAAAGGTGGGATCTTTGTCCTTGCTTGAAGGCAAGTACGCTGCACATACATAGATGGTGAGATTCGCACTGAATGCCCTGTTCTAGGATCCTCCATCGTCCCTGCCTGTGCCCTGCCGTTTGGATTGAGAACTTATGGAACTCGGTCGGTATGGTATCCGCACTGGCGTTCGTCCGGGTCTACCCCAAGGTCGTCATGAATCTGGCGCGACCGCGTACTATACGTTCAACATTCGGCGCTCGGCTTCCGGCTATTGTCGACGTCGAATCTTCACTGCATATATGTATAACGTCTTCCTACGGTTCTACGTTCTCGCTAATCCAAAACGTAAGATTATACCACCGTGACCAACCGACGAACGTATCTCTATCAACGTAAATGTATCCCGTTCCTCTCAGCAACTGCCTTCGCTCGCTCGAAAAGCTCTGGATATCGATATGCCGCATTCAACAGGAGAATGTCTTCCCAACCCGTGTATTCCAGAACACCAAGGAAATCCTCCGTGAATATTTCGGGAAGCTGGCCGACTAAAGTGATTCTGTGAGTAGTGCTGGACTTAGGTCTTCTAGCCTTGCGAGTGAGCACCAGTTTGCTGAAAAAGTCGCCATCCAGGGACAAGGTGTGAAGCTTGTCCATCTCGCCGATCACCTCGTCAATGGCGAACCCCTCATATTCGTTCTCTCTGCGGATAGTGCAACGCCCGATGCGGAGTTCCTCGAGAGTAGGGCTTATGGCTAGAAGCCATTCCTTCAGGGAAGCATGGGTTAGACCGGTAAGATCTGCAAGGGTTACTTTCTTCAGCGATGGAGACGTCAAGCATAGAAGCTCGCGACCCGAAATTTCGCCACCGACAAGCAGCAGGTGCTCTAGCCTGGGGTACGGAACGGGGTCTGATTTATCGCTGCGAAAAAAATTGTTTCAGCAAGTGGTGACTCGTGATGGTCATGAAACGTACGATATGCTAGAACCCGAGTCAAGGTGGCCTGCAACGAACTGACGTATTGAGAGCGCACGAAGATGAGGCCAGTGGGTCATGCATTGGATGACATCAAAGAGGGCAGGGACGTATGCCGGCGGTCCTCTACCGGGATGTCGATACCCTTGAGCAATTTCTATCTCCCTGACCTCCGTGCAGCCGCACAGCGCCTGCATGTAGATGTCTTTGTGATCGACAACGACATCTGCTACCTTCAATTCCTGGACCAGAGTCGCTGTAGACAGTATGTCTACTAGCGACCGTGACGCCTGCTCGTTCGTTTCGCCTGGTTTCGGTATGCGATTGAAATAGAGCGTTGAGAAGCGCCGAATTAATGCACTTGCACGCGCGGGGTTGAGACGCAACCCTGCGGCAAAGCGGATTATGCTCGGCGATAGCGACCCGCTGCTTCTGTCGAAAAAATCCTCATACAGCAGGTCAAATGCATGCATCCAGGCCCGGCAGACCAGCCCAAATGACAGGACGATTCGGTGCCAGCCACGGCATACCATGCCCCCGGAGTATATGGATGAGGTGAAGATAAGACACAGGACTTCCGGAGGCGGCTGCTTGAACAGCTGGCGGTAAGAAGATGGGGGAAGAATCCGTAATCCGTAGGTGCTGATATGCGTCTGCAGTTCCGGAAGGTATTCCAGTGTGTTCGACGTTCCCGATTGTTGTATCTCGGTCCAGAGTGAGCGGTTGGTCTTCAGAGATAATATCACCGACGTAGATGGACAAGCTGACATATGAAGATGGTTGCGCTCGTATGCAATGTGGTATGCATTGTCGTCAAGAAGCTGCGCAGAGCGCAGGTGAATGTCTAGGACCATATATGAATTGCCGAACGTGTTCAT
>SEOQ01000604.1:0-17585 GCA_004679275.1 Dentipellis fragilis
GGTCGGACTCGCGCGATACAAGCGCACGTCCGTGAGTGTATTGTGTTGTCTCATCGTGTTGAAACTGCCCCTGAGGGCCGCTAGCTGGTCTTCTGCGGGTGACGTGCTGGCGCGCGGGAGGTTAAGGAGCGGCGAGCCATCCTCGACGCCGATAGCACATAGGAGCGGCGAGAAAGGCTGTAAGAGCTCGCGGACGCCATATAGGCCTTTCGCGGGAGCGTCGTCGATGCCGAAGAATAGTTCGCGAGCACTCCTCCAAGTCCACAGTCCTTACTATTGTCGATGTTCAAGAAGAGGCATTCGTGCTCCGCGGCGGTGAGCTTTTGAATGAGTTCCACTTTATCTTCCCTCATGCTTAGCCAGGTGTACGTCGCGTAAATTTCGGCCAGGAGTCGGTTACTGCCAGCGTAACGAGTGGCAATACGAGCAAGCACTCGGATATGTTCGACCTATGATACATTCAGTTCACCGTTACCACCAAGGCGAAACTCTGGCTTACCACTTCCCCCACTGATGGTATGCCGAGTTGGAGGTCGGCGAGGAGCAATCTCTGATCAGGTGCAGATTCGAAAAATCCTCTTTGAGACCACGCGACGGACTCCAAATCTGGCCGCAAGATTTGCGAGGGAGAGATCAGGTGTGGGAGATCCACGATGTCATATTCCGCAGAATCGAAATCTGGAAGTTCCAAGAGCCTTTGTGGACATCGAGCTACACGTCGTGGTATGAATCGCAGATGGTCAAGACGTCGCCATTCGGGACTGCCGCCGCCAAGCTGCATTGCCAGCGTCGGGCTCCTGTAGTGGGAATACAGAGGCTCTGTTCTCCTTATGCACGATTCGCGACGATCGGGGTCGGGGTCGTTGAAGTCTTCGTGGATGACTCGCGCACATGCTACGAAAGAATTGAACTCGAGAGCCGTGTGCAAGCCAAATCGGCCCAGCCTCGGCTCAAGCGCGTCGTAAGTCGGGTGAATAAACAGCTCCGGACGAGTCTCGAACGCGGCGGCGAAAATCGGCACAGCGCGTGCATACAGCCGCTCCGCCGGCGCCAAGATGCCCGCAGTATTGGGAACAAGGATCGTGGTGGAGAATTGCTGCCTGGGCGAGTTGAGCATTATAGTAAGGAACTCCTGATACGCCGTAAGCTGTTGTTCTGACAACATCTGGCCCTCGTGCACGTTCATGAAGTTGCTATATAGTGTCTGCAAAGTCATGGGATTCGTCCCGAGTTCACGGTGCAACGTCATGTCGTACCCGACGAACGCATCGGGATTTTGCAAGAAAGGGAGAACCACGTTGGAATTAGCAACCGCCGGTGGGAGAAGCAGCCGCCCGCCAGCTGGGGTGTACGTGTTCCCTAATGTCTGCCAGATCGGCAGCCTCCGGGCGACATTCAACAGTTCTGCTTTGCGGGGAATGTTCCTCCGAGCCCAGTTACAGAATTGTGAAAGAATTGGGTCTCCGAGCTCCGAGATGCGACCTATTGGGGGATCAGGCTGTGATTCGAAGAATTCAAGGATGTGGGTCATAGTGTCGCCATGCAATAAGACACGGGGCAACAGCTGATCGAGAGCGGGACCGGCGCAGCCTCTCCTCACAAAGATGAAACCCAGGTGGTTGAGGACTTCGAGCAGCCATGCGTCAAGTAGATTAGGATCATTCAAAACAACAACAGCAGGAGATCGACAATGAGAAAGTGAGATGAAACAGGATGGATCTGTAGTAGGGACCACTGGAAATTGAGTGATACCAAATTCCGATAACCCGATGGTTGCGAAGGACGGCCAGTCGGCCCAGAAACGAAGAACTCGGGGTAGGTGATCTGTTCCGTCTGGAACGCGCCAGAGCGGAGCCTCATCAAGCCATTCGCCCATCATCTGAAGGACAAAAGCCGGAGTCAGTCGGGATATATTGAGTTCCTGATCCAACAGGTCTGTGATCGAGAAAGTGGGATATATGAGACGGTTCAGGGGAAGTAGGTTGTGCGATGGTTCCGAGAAGTGTTCGTCTTGCAGTCCGGTCCAGGAGTAGAACATTTGATCATCATCAATATCGTCGCCACTATGAAAAGCGACGAGAGTGCTGTCAGAAAGGGGAAGAAGCCAAAGTCCGTTTAAGACCGGAGGAGATTTATTCTCGAGGAGGAATTTGATGAGTCGTCTGAGGTCCCTTACATCCAATTGGTTCCCTCGAAATGCTTCTGCAATTGCATCTGCTTTCTGTGAGATGATTTTCCTCAGGTAGCCGGCATCAACAGGCTTGATTGACTTGTATGAATGAAGTTTAGACGACACTTCATCTCCGACAATCAGTCCGGCCGGGCGGAGAGAGCAAAGCGCCTTAGATATGTTGTCATCAAAGCGGACGAAACGGCCATTGCTGGGCCTTTGATGAACTTGAGTCTCGCTGCAGCAGATTCGTCGGTCCAGCTGGCCAAGAAATTCGGGATCGTAGAACGCATCCGAGATAGCTCTTGACAGCAAGTCCACCCCACGCTCAGGCCAAAAGCGGTTCCACCGACAAGGTTTAGAATCCGTATGAGTCCTCTTCATCAGCTTTTCAAGTGCGAATGCATAGACGCGAGGGAATCGGAACTTCAGGAGCCACAAGTTGTATCTCGACTCGAGGTTTCCTGAGCCGTTGTCGTCGAAGCGAATGCTTCGCCTATCGCTTGCGAGAATGAACGAGCCGTTGACGTGGAACGGTAACGAAGTCAGCAGCGGAAGTGGGACGGAGGAGTAGAACTTGAAAGGGAGTCCTGCGCTGTGAGAGATTGATATCCCGATGGCGAGTCCCGTCACAACTGGCTCCCGTAAACGGTAGGTCGCAACGAGCGGCAAGAATTCTTCAGGTAGAGCGGAATGATTGACACAGCTTGTAAAGGTTTGCCACCGCTCCAACACGGAATTTGAGGGTCCGTAAGTGTGGAGTATATGCAGCGTCTGCACCTCGTATCCTTCGTTTTCTGCCACAGGCAGTGTATCTCTGGTCTGAACCTCTACTTTCCAGTCGAGGGTAGTGTCGACCGTGTCTCGGTGGTACACCTTGATAGCATTCAGCCTGGTGAAGAATAGCATTCCCGCCGCATCATTCTTTAGGTGATCCTTGATTAGGGTATCCAGCGCACTCAGCGTCATCGCGTTCCTCGAGATTCGACTCTTCGTCGCTTGGATGCCACCCCTCAACGGAAACCTAAAGATCGTCTAGACGGGGTCGTAGACACGGGTCAGTACTAGTACGTGCCTTTTTGCACAACGTAGTTGGACTTACGCCTGCATAGGAGTCCAATCCAGCATTAAAGCCGAACAAGCCATCAAATACAGTGATTTGGTCTGGGTACCGCCTTGAATACTGGTCAGCATGCCTCACCGCAAAAGTATCCTTCCGCTATACGTACCTTTTGACCTCCGACAACGACATCATGATACTGGCGCGGCCAGCTTCAGGCAGCCGAGACCTCGATGGATCGAGTATGAGAAGACGATTCCCAGAGAGAATCATCGGCACCTAGAGTATCTGGCGTCACTTTCCTCTCTTTGTGGCGAACAAATTGCAGCGTACCTCTGTGAAATGAAAGCTCGACAACGACCCAAGACCGAACTGCCCGATGCTGTTTGTGCGCCCCTCTTTGCCTCCTCGTCCCACCCGGAGAATACCGCTCCAGTCTTCGGGTTTGAACTGAGCATTGTTGTGGAGTATCAGAGAATGACAGCTCTGAAACTCGGCGGGTAAGACGGAGCTGGCGTCTACTGCTGGGACGTGCTCCTTGGTATCGACGAGTACGGCGAACTCGGTCGCTCCAGCGTCGGCCGCATTGCTCACGAACTCGCCAAATGCTTGTCCAATCGCATATTGCTTCAGGACACCACTGATTCTCGTCGTCAGGTCTTCTCCCATGTCCTCGTCATCCGGAACGGAAATCCCAGTCAGCCCCAGTGGTTTGAGCTGCAGACGAGTTGCAAGATCACGGTCTATCTCGTCGTGGGCTAGATAGTGACTGCTAGGCAGTTCAACAAGGTTCGCACGGGGGCCGATGTCGTTGAAGTAGACCGTGTCGATTGGTCGCAGTGTCCCATCGGCATCCGGTACAAGCACCTGCTTCCTAGCTTCATCCTCGACGTTTAGATCGGCAATTGCATGGAGGATTAGGATGACATCGCGAAGTGGCGGTGACTGGTGAAGATCATGCATGAGAATAGAAAATGGAGGCCTGGATGTGTCGATCAGCGACCGCCGCCGACAAATATCGATAGATTGCAGGAAGCGTACCTCTCTTGGCATCCCATGGCTCGAAGGAATTCTCTAACGCCTCCCTGCTTACTCAAATCTTGCGGAATTGCATGAAATCTCGGCGGCAGAGGGTGTGATTTGTCGTCAAAAAGGACGGCATGCTCTGTCGACGCGATGATGTCTCCGGTTAACGAGATCGGCACCCATGGATGGCCCTGGAGGGCAGCACGTAGCTCAGCGAGATCGTGATTCTGTAGCTCACAGACGCGCCGACCTATCTCGCAAACCATAGGCCTCAGCCGCCTTCCTAGTTGAGGCGTGCTGGAGGTTGCGATCTTGACCAATTGCCGCTTCAAGATGTCCATGGGAATGTCGGAGTCCCAGCCGAATGCACTTGCAAAAGAAGGTGGGAGCCTGTCGAGATCAAGAATATACAGAATGTGATCGAAGAAAACGCGTGGGTGCGCATCGGGATGGTGGCATTCATGACAGTTGCGGAGGCCATGCTTTGTTGGCAGCCAGCGCACACTAAGGTCAATCGGGACTTCTTGGAGATCATAGTTTGAAGAGACCAGCAAGTTCAGGAGGCGCCGTGCTAGGTCCTCGCTTTCGGGAGACACGGCTCGAGATATATGCGAAATGCATTCTTGCACAAGACCTGCGTCGAGACGCTTGCGGAACAGGCCGAGAGTTTGTAAGCAGCTGACGATGTTTTGTTCGTCGGCATTGGCTTGCGAGGGATACCGATCTCCGAGCTGAAATAGGGTCGCCGCCTCACAACTCGGGTCTAGCACATCGTACGGTGGTCTCTTCATTCCAGAGCCACAAACCGCGATAAAACTAGTCTTCCCGAGTTTGCGCAAAACGCCCTGAGGGATATCATCGCGATTTCTTGTGATATAGTTCACAAAGGCACACTGCAGGCGGCAGGATTGAGAAGAAAGGTTATTGACGGCAAGCGCGACGACATCAACGGCTCGATACACTAGGATGTCGTCGGAGCCATTGATATTGAGAACCTGGAGAACGTCGGGGCAGTCGTTGACAAAGATGACATGATTGACCTCGGGAAGGAAGTCCATGTTCTTGACCATAATAATCCTTTTGTCCTGAGGAAGATTGCTCAGAAAATGATCTGCGGCTGTGCGCCCCGATGTCGTCGGTGGACAAGCCATCCGTGGATAGATCGGCAAGCCCATCAGCCTCTCACGCTGCTCGGCGCTCAAGCTCTGAGGGTGCAACGTCGTAAAGAGATATTTCCGGAGTATGCGGGCTACGTTATCTGCAACACGAATAGCGGGAGCGGAGATATATTGTAGAACATCGGCAGCTGTCTTGGCTGATTTTAAGAGCTGCTGTTGAACAAGGAACTTCTGCGCACTTGGAGTTACGCTGGGATGTATAAAGGATATCCCGAAGGCCTCGAGGGCGGCAACTACACCGGTGTGAAGTCCCTCCGACATGAAAGTGGTTTGGGTGGCGAGACAAAGAGTATTTCCCTTCGTTGGTAGCAGACGGTAGGACGACACCGAAGACAGAAGTTGTGTTCCATACCTCCACGCCGACAACCACTCCCAAAACGCGACTAACCAAGTGATCAGAGCGGGATCGGCCGGCGTGGTCGGTAAACTGTCGAGAGTGAACCCGAAGCAAGTCTCCAATGCTTCGCGCAGATAGTTCAAGGCTGATTGGCTATCGAGTGAACTGATGTTCCAATAGGATGACGCCTGACCAGAAATGAAAGCGCGAACAGTGGCGGGGATCTGAGATAGTGCAATCGACGGCTGGGAGGTGGACGTGTCGACATTGAATATCTCCAGTTGATGATCAGTCAGAAGTGTGTATATCTGCGGTCTGTCTCTGGAATCACGCTTTTGCAGCGAAGTATACCCCCCTGAAATGGAGCGAAGGAGGGGCAGGCCCGCGATGAGCTCGAGTTTCTTGGTCGACAGTAAGTATACCAGGATGCGATCGATGTCTGGTCCACGGTCCGAAAAAGAGGCCAGCCGGGAACTTAAGTTCTTCTAACATATAGTGAGATGGCAATATAGACGAGGTGAAAGGGGATTCTTACTCGTAGATAGGACGCTGCCGATGCTGGGTTCAGCGAAGTATGGTCTTTGGAATCTCCGCACAAGAGTGTCGATATATAGTCCGGAGGTTGCGTGATAGGAACCCCAGCCTTTGCAAGTGATGCGACAGTGACCTGGTCGTCGGAACTCGAGGCAACCAGAATAGATGATAGCGGACGAGCCCGAGATGCGGCGCCTCCAAAGACACCGGAATCAGCTTTTATCAAAGGCCAAACTGACATCTTGTGCTCTATCACTTCTCGGAGGACGTCGCGCGGAAGATGCTTCCAGTAGAGCGCGTCGCCAGTCTGATGTTCTTGCTGCTGTGGGGGCCACACGCCGAATATATTGTCAATTCCGTCAGCGACGAGAGTCGATAGGGAACGGGCCCAGATCGCCGGGATCAAGTTCTCGAAGAGGAAGTGATTCCAGGCGATGGAGATGCTGACGAGAACAAAATCAGCCAGGAAAACACTACAGACACACGGTACCACAAACCGATCGAAACCCTGCCCTAACCCAATTTCCTCCGCGTTCCTTAGATGTTGCCGATCCGGCGTCAAAGCGAACAGCGCGTGGACGTGAGCCGGCAGACCCGTCTGCAAAGGCAAAGGCAAGTACGTGAACAACGATCCCGATATCGAGCGCGCGGCCTGATCCAGCGGAAACGCGATGGCAGCCTTGGCTTGTAGTTTCTGATCTCGAAGGATGCGTTGCGTGTCGTCGCTAGGACATCGCCGGTTGAGCGACGTCACGGCCTCGGATTCGGGAAACGACCCGTGGACGACCCGCCACGAGCGAGACCCTGCTTCGGCGTGCTGAATACTCGTATCGACGTTGATGGTGCATGTATGCTGTTCGAGAATCATGCCAGTCTTATCGGGTGGGATGGAATGGACCCTTCTGGCTGTCGTGCGCGAAAGAAGGCGGCAGGTTCCATCCTCCCAAATTTCCTGTATCTCTATGCACGAGACATGCGTCAAGAAAAGCAGCACCTCCGACACTTGATACCGGATGAATTCATGCAGGAGCTCTTCCACTTGTCCAGCATCGACAGGTTGGTCTTTGATACTACTCCCCGTGGTGCGTAGAGGAAGCCGGAAGACGGTTCCATTGAATGACTGTCCGTCCTTGGCATCGGGAGCCAGGCAATCGAACCCAGAGAGCTGGTCACTGTACTTCTGCGCGGCTTCCGAGACCTCAAGCCGGACGCCGCCAGAAGGATGGACCTTTCCCTGTGGGTCGAAAATTGCCAGGTAGTTACCCGACAAGACTTGCGGAGTGTCTGTGACCTGATAACAGCTGGTTAGCCCGTGATCGATAGACTTGAACGCATCGGACGCACGTGGTAGCAAGACCGAAAACCTTGGCCATATCTTCCGATTTTCCTGCGTTTCGTAACGTCATTAGAAATCATCCAAACAGGGATAAGCCACTCACGATGAATATGCAGTTTTGACGACTGATAAATGGTTCGGATACCTTCCCAATCGTTTTCAGAGAATTGAGCGTCGTTGTACGCGAGCAATGCAGGCCCTTGCTTGTCGGCCAAGGTACTATTGTATAACGAATGCGTTGGGTGATTTCTCCGATCTAGTAGTAAAACCTACGAGAATGACAATTAGCGTTGATGTATAGTCACGCTTGTACGAGTACAAGTTGACTATATCTACCTGTGTTGTCGCTTTCGCATCGTCTGAGTTCTGGAGTATCTCCTTGAAAAGTCCAGTCCCAAAAGTATAAGCCGACAATATCGACCTTATGATTGCTGTTCGATCTAGTCTTTCTCCGAAGTCCATGGCCGGTATGTATCAATTCTGTGTGCAAATTTAGTGAGAAATTGTCTAGAATGAAGGGCATTATCGAGGAAGGTAGAACTCGAGAAAAAGGGCACCGTGCAAGTCTCAGACGTCAGCTATGTAACGATGTTTCCTTTGTGTAGCCGCATCCGAAGTGCCGAGCCTGGCCTAAGAGGCCTATCTCTGCAGGCTTTCGCGAATGGACCGCTCCCAGCGCGCCACTAGAGAAACGAGGAAACCCCGCAATCTGCGGAGGAGAAGGAAGCACAAGAACCACATTGACGGTGAGGAGGTACGCGGCATCCCACATCCAGACGGTGGTTCGACTTACAAATTGCGGCACTCTCTTAAATCTCGTCCCATCCAGCCGGGGGAAGTTTGACGTATACGCAGGTCAAACAGGGCATACACCGGGGCGCTAGCAATTTGGAGAATGTCGCTTTGAATTGGCGAGGGTAGTCCTAACGGCGACAATGGTTGAATTAGTCGTGAAAGTTGAGTAGTAATGATGCAGGTTGTTCTTTATCCTTCCAGTGTGAGCTCAAGAGAATCAATGAAGAAAAATAGAGAGGAGGCGTGATCCAGTTGATAGTAGAGAGCAAGGTGTTGAATAAAGGATCTTGAAGCGCGTCACCGGAATTGTCTAGAGACTCGCGATCGGTCACTAGTCTAGTTACCGACGGTGGACCCCGCGAACTCAGAATTCGACCTCGGACTCGGATACGGCTGGCGCTCCTGGCGGTGAAGCAGCCACCCACTGGACTCTGGAATACCTTCAGCACGTCACTGCACACCATCCTTGTACATTGGCTAATGCGTATATCATATGGTATCATTGACATTCTTGAGGGTTGAGGGTACTCAGTGGATAGAGGCGGGCCCCATTGTCGGCGCCCTCTAACTGAGTCCTCGCACGCTCCTAGTAGGTCCCTTCGTTCATCCTGCGGACTCAAGGACTCAAGGACTCATGTTTGAGTAGCGTCCATACACAGGTGCGTAACGTGTCAACGTCAATGAGCTCGCGCGATGACACGGTGATCCACGTACCCTCGAGGATTGCTTCTACTTATGCACCCAAGATGATGATGGTATCTAGGCGCTGGCATGGCATCACAATGTACGGAGTTCAGTAGGATGCGGGCCTATTCAAGGCCTACCGATTCCTAACGGGCGCAAAATGAGGAGAGAATGACCCTTTCCCTTCCGCCTCGTTCACTGCGGAACATCACCATGAAAAAATGATGCCTTCTGTATTAGCGCATCTTCGTTGGCCTTGACCACGGGTTTTGGTCAGTCTCTGTATGCCCTCCTACAGTAATTCCTGCTTTGGTAGCTTACACATTCCAGTCCTGTCCAGCCATCGCCGAGCTCCTATAGCCAAAATCCCTCACCACACCCAGAATGAGATTTTCAACAGCCGCGCGAGGGATATTCGCCATTCCTCGATAGAAGGTCCCTGTACAATGAGCCGATTCCTGATCAATAACCCGGGTATTGTAGCCTGCCGTTTCTTAAAACCACGTCTCCGTGAGCGCCGCCTTCTTTCCCTTCTTTCGTCTTCCGCTCATCCTTCTTTTCCCCCGCGTGCCTGCTTCTTGCTTCGTAGTCGTTGAGAGGTCGACTGCTCGTCATTTGCCATAAGCGATACGGACGATGCCTGGCGACGTCGAGAAGGGAGCGAGGAGGACAGCTGTGAGCGTCGGCGGCCTAGCGTTGCTGCTGCTCAGTTTTCAGACGCTCGGTACGTTTCCCTCCCTCTTCGTTGATTTCAATACACTGAACAGGCTGCTGTAAACCAGGAATTATCTATTCCGACATTGGAACGTCGCCGCTGTACGTGCTGAATGGTATCTGGAGCTCGTCGGGCCCGGCACCCTCGAAAGAGGACGTTATCGGCGGGTTGAGCGCCATTGTTTGGTCGCTTACGCTTGTTCCCCTTCTCAAATATGTAAGCTGCCCGCTTTGTTCCCACTCTCTCCCTCGCTGATCTTCCCTACGGCAGGTGCTCATCTGTCTACACTTCGGGACGTATGAAGGTATGCGTCTCAACACAGTCTTGCTTATCTTCTGAATGTCTCATATGTGTTAGGCGAGGGTGGAACGTTCGCGCTTTTTCAGGGGTTGTATCCCCCCGTCGCATTCGAGACCGCTCCGACCCGCGACTCGCTTGCTCCTTCCATGCATAGTAACTCCAGCATCAAAGCCCCGAAGAGCCTTAAATGGCCTCTGCTGATCTGGGTAAGCTGGCGCTGACTTCTTTTCCCCGTTCACGGCTTTACCTTACGTTCGCTAGGCGCTATTTGGGACGAGTTTGACGATGGCGGATGGCATTTTCACCGCCGCTGTGTCAGTGACGAGCGCTGTTGGCGGGATTGGTATGTGCTGGTATTTGATGCGATCTGAACGAGTGACTCACGTCGTATCGATGTAGCGGTGGCAAAGCCCGAGGTCGAGAAGCATATAGTCCCAATCTCCATTGTGCGTTGTCTCCCACACCCGCACGATGTTCCGTGCTAACTGGAGTTCCCCACGCAAGGCATTTCTGCTCTTGCTTTTCCTATCCCAGCCATTCGGTACGGCAAGACTGTCGTTCCTTTTTGCGCCCCGTAAGCCTGTTCTATCTATACACAAAAGCTACGTATACCTGATCCGAGCAACGCTAGTTACTTCCATATGGCTTGCGCTCATTGCCATCACGGGCATCGTCAACATCACAAAGTTCCCCGGTATCTTCCGTGCCTTCGACCCCTCCCGCGCGATCCTTTGTACGTCTGCTTGATCCTGGCGCTTACGACGCAGAAGTACATGCTGACCATGGCATTCCAGTTTTCGTGCGGACAGGCGATTACGATATGCTTGCCGGTGTCCTACTCGCAGTAACTGGTTGCGAAGCGCTCTTCGCTAAGTCTGTATCATCCGTAAATCTTTTCATACCGCAGCTCGCTGACTGTTTTTTTCAATGTTTCGTAGTCTCGGGCAGTTCAATATGCTCTCCATTCAGGTGGGTTTCGTCCACCTTGCCGTGACCTTCGCAATTGACACTCCAGCCAGCTGTCATTCTCGGTAGTAGTATACCCCGCACTTATTCTTGCATACCTCGGTCAAGGATCCCGCCTCATTGTGGACGGCCCAGACGTGATTGGGAACGTCTTCTATTCGACCATCCCTGGTGCACACGATGGTCCTTTGTTTTGGTGGGGCCTCCTTACATCTTCCGACTCCGTACTCGCGTTCTTATTGTCTGTAGGATTGTATACGTGTTCGCCATCTTGGCAACTGTAAGTTCCTGATCGCGCCGTCAATCCTTGAGCAAGCAAACCTAATGATTTGGAATACAGCTCGTCGCATCGCAGGCCATGATCACGGCCGTGTTCAGTTTGGTCCAACAGCTTGTGAACATGAAGTCTCTCCCGCCGTACGTGTCCTCTTAGCTGCTCACAACAGAGCAAAGCGCTGACGAGAGTTCTGAAGAATTCGAATGATCCACACATCGGAGAAGATCCAAGGACAGGTATACATTCCTGCCGTCAACTGGATTCGTACGTCCGATTCGTCTTCTTCCCTACCTTACCGACACGAATTGATGTTCTGCAGTCATGATCGCAGTCATTGTCATTGTTGCAGCATTTACGGACGCTCAGCAGCTCACGAATGCCTATGGGTACGCACCGTCTCGTGCTATGCGCTTACACCGACTGATAACACGTTTCAAAAGGTTCGCCGTGGCAACGGTTATGTTCACGACGACCTGCCTCGTTTCCATCCAGACGCGGTATGTCAAACACCTGCCTATTGTCTGCGGCGTTGCGTTCTTCCTATTCTTTGGATTCATCGATGGTAAGTCTTTCTTGCTATACCGTTGGATGACCTCTTACTTTGGGAGCGTAGGTCTTTTCTGGGGCGCGTCGCTGAAGAAGATTCCGAAAGGCGCCTGGGTGCCTTTGATGATTGGTGGGATACTGTACGTGATTGTTTCCACGCCTCTGACCGGAATGCTGACACGCTCTTTATCAAGGTGGATCTTAATGACGTTCTGGAACTGGGCAAAGGTACGCCTCGCCTCGCTTTTATTGCGAGTCTTCGTCTCATGCGGAATCTCCAGGGCCTTGAGGACAAGTTCGATGGCGTGCACAGACGGCGTCTCACTCGCTTCATCGTTTCGTCGGAGGCTACTATCCAGCTGCCCGATGTCTCGGAGAGCGAGAGGATTGAGGAGAAGAGCAGCACGGACGATGATATGGTCGAGAAACCTGCAGACAGCGACGCGACGCTATATTGCATGGTTCCCGCCCTTACAGAAGCTGGCGTTGAAGAGAAGAGGCCGCTCGGGAGGCTTTCGGTCCTAGCGGTGTTCCACCGCTTAGCGCATGAGAAGGGTGTGCCGTACTCGTTCATCAGTAAGTCGGATGGTTCTGGAATTCGTTGTTGATAGTAGTCTGATTTTTTCGGATGTAGATTTTATTCGCCAGTGGCCTGCTCTGCCTCGCTTCGCGGTACGCTCCCTGTTTCTGAGAGTCATTCACAATTCTCATTTCATCGCAGATATTTCTTTCGGTAAATGTTCTGCCAGTCGCGCATGTGACTCTTGAGGACCGCTACGTGGTGGAGAAAGTGGAAATTTCAGGTGACTTTCCCTTACATTCGTTAACGCGGGAGACAGAGCTGATACTTCTCTGCCTAGGTTGCTATGGAGCCTCATATTACCTTGGGTTTCGAGATGATTTCGATGTCCAAGTAAGTGGGTCGCATCTCATCCCTCGCCTGCTGATTGAATATTTTCCCAATGCAGGTTCCAGAGATAATCAAACACATATGCGACCTGGAGACGCGCACAAACCCCGAAGGAGCGCCCGAACTGATCAGGCAGCTCAACTTACTCGCCAGCACCTCCACGCATGTGTAAGTTACCGCTTTCTTCACACGTGGTCATGACCGAGGAGACCAACTATCGTGTTCCAGGGTCCCGCACTATCAGCTCATAAGCCGCCGCCTCGAGGCTGGATGGTTCTCGCCCGTCGTCAACTGGGTCAGGCGTGTGCTCATCGAGGATGTTTATGGCCGGCTGCGCGTCATGTTCCCAGAGACTGTAAACTGGCTCGCTTCTGCCGAGGAGTACGTATCCGTTTCTTGCACCGGAGGATGACTGCTTGCTGATGCGGGGTTCTTGCAGGATTATAAATGTCGGCATCAACGCGCGTGTATAAAAGGATCCTTGAGCAATGTGGGCTGAGCGCGATGGATGCGTTCTTGAAGATTTGGATGCGGAGAGTCCACTTGGTGTCCAGTCTATCTCGAAGGGTGCATAGTTAATAAGTTATAGCAGAGGCCTGAATGGTACGGGTTTTGGATGGGAACCGTAATTAAATTCTTCGCTTGAATAGACCAAGACCTGCCACCGAATCGATAGGAATACAATGTTCTTATTGTTGTTCTAGAGAGTCCCAAAGCCACTATCTATGTACAGCATCGAGCCTGGAAATTGTTTGCATATGAGGAGGATCATGTCACTGTCAGACTTCAGTACGAGGGAAAGGACGTCATGTGATCTAGAGGCGATACTTAGTCCGAGTCGCGAGGCGCGTCCCGCCATTCAATGGAAAAGCAGCACAACCACACCACTGACCCCCAAGACTATCACCGCCATGTTCCACCAACCCTTCGAGGCATCGTCCTGTGGAGGTTAGGGACAGTGACCTGCGCGGCAGGATTGAACAAAGATGTGTTTACCCCACCCAAGACGATTTTGCTGGCAGTACGCTTACCGACCCGACCGAACATCCAGCCCGAGATGGCTGCAGGGATGATCCTGGCATTGAAAGGGCCTCCAGCGGAGTGGGACTTCCCACTCGTGAGCTGATCTACTGACCGTCACACTGGAATCCCTTTGAAGCTTCTGGGACGCAGTCACGGATTTAGAAAGCCTTACATACCGTCAGACTTGGTACGCAGCGAGTTTCTTACCTCGTCTCAACACCGAAGTTGAAAGTCTTCAAGATTTTCCCGCCGATGTGCACGTCGTCAGATGCCACCATGCCTGCGACGTCGGCCGTACAAGGTAGCCCATCGTTTAGTGAACGACATATCCATGAAACGCTGTACCCACCGCTCACTCATCGCACAAGGTCCACTGTCAAGATACCATCGAGATTACCAAGCTAAAGAATTGTCGGTGAATGCCTTTGTCTGTCGAGCTGAAGACAGTACCTAAAATCCGGAGTGGCGGAATGGATCTTGAAGTCGACCGGTGGGGCTCTTCTCGGCGCAAGGTACGTACACGTACCACGTAATTTGAAGCTGCGGGAGCAGGCCTAGTAAGCTCTCCAAATACTCGAAACAGAAATATTGCATCGTAACAACGTCGCGCTGCGTCAGCCCTCATATTTACCATTTTTATTCCGCATCAATGCCTATGTTCAGGAAGAAACAACAAGTCAGAATCTCAGTCAACAGACAAGCATAGATACCTTACACCATACCTTCAACGCCTAACCTTGATCGGGGCCCGCTGTAAAGAAACCCATCTTCCTCTTCTCTCCTCTCTTCCCATTTGACCGGCCTACCCATCAGATCTCCCCACTTCTCTTTCATCTCCACGCCCTCCAACCACTCGTCCACACTCTCCTAGCTATTCTCCTCCTCGCGTCTCCACGCCCATCTCAAGAGGGCATCTCAAGAGGGCCAAACGTGCGCCACTCGTCCATGAAGCGCTGGCCCAGCGCAGGGATGTTCGGCGACCCGCCACGCCCGCGCCTGCAGKYAGCGCGACAAGTCCGTCCTGGTACTGGCTGGCGCTCATGTCGCTTCTGGGCCTGTGACCGATATATGCAGGGTCGAGGCCCGCCGCGCTTGGGCACGTCTCCTGCGCATCCAGGTCCCCGAACAAGGTGTCCTGGCATTCGAGTAGTGACGGGTCGGCGACGTTATATGCGGAACAGAGCACCTGTGCGGTGTCAGAGACGGCAATCACAGCGACGGTTGGGAGGCCGATGAAGGAGAGAGCTCCGAGTAGCTATGAGGTGTCAAGGGAGAGCACGCACCGGAGGGATGTAGCGAAGGTTGTCCTCAGGTGCGTCGACTCGGGCTCTTCTGGGAGAGGAACTAGTTGGCTGAGAGTGACATCGAAGTGGTCACCGGACGTAAGGAAGGCAATGCGGTTCTGGCATCCTGTACCGTCGACATGCCAGATCGTCGGATCAATTTTTGGCAAGTGAGGCTGAAGGTAATTTCTAGAACGGCTAATAGCACGGATCGTTATATCGAGGTCCTATTCCAGCAGGAATCGAATAAAAGGTATTCGGCGGCTCTCGACAACTGTGAATGCAAGATAAAGACAAGAAATATGTTACGGTAAGGTAGTTCGATTGAATTCTCTCATTATTATGGGCGACTGATGTTACATTGCTAGTCCACGTCCCATCTTCGCAAGATTCTCTTCTTGAGCACGAGGTCATGAGAGTGTTCGAACTTGCTGTCCGAGGTGACCGGTGCTTGATGGTACCTCGCGCCAATAATCGGGCCCCTCGGGGGAGAATTGGCACGGGGAGTTATTCAATAAGTGGTTCTCCGCCTGATTGCTTTTAAGTTGTCTGATTCTTGGTAGTAGTAAAGTATAGGAACTAGTTTAATCGAGTTCACTCTGCATACGCACCCTCCATCGAACATTGGCACGTGATGGTGATCGATATTGAAATTCGAGCTTTCAAGCTTACTGCGCAGCTACCACGTCAAGTTTTTTGCATCATTTGCTTTTCACTTCCCGCCTGTATGCGCACTCCAGTGAAGAACGTTGATGCGCGAGTGCTCTGAAGATTCGACCATGAATTTCTGGCTGTGCCTGACCGCAGGTTTTTTCTTACTTCTATCGATTCAGACGACCCTGATGCTTTGCATTGGCATTTCCCACACACGAGGTGCATTCAGTTCGATTTTCATCGCTTTCAGTAATTTCTGGTTTACTCTGTTGCACCCGCAGCTGCCGCTTGAACTTACGGCGATCGTCTGCGTGGAGCCAGTGGGTACATATGCTCCGAACTATATCTCCACTGCTTCGCGGAATGCACCCGTGACGGACCACATCTCGAACATCCGCCGTTCGCGTGATCATCGTCCGCCAAACTCGTGATGGTGTCCAAAACGAACAGCGTGACATGTTCTGTGCGAGCATTGGGACCGCTTGTGGGAAAAAGCATCTAGTCCAACCCTGGTCGGCCATACAGTCTTCCTGTCCTTGATCGACGTTAATTTTCCCATGGACTTTGGTATCGATATCGTCACCCTCTTCGGAGTTACTCGCCGTACAAGCTGATTACTGCACAGGGACGAGGCTGCGTTGCATTGCTATATAGATGCGGGGCATTTCCTATTCAGATGCGCCATCCATCACTTTTGCCAAGTGAACACTACATATCGCAGCTTCATAGACATCCCAACACTGTACCTCAGCCTGCCCTCTTTGCCATGCGAAATCCAACCCTAGCGTTCGTTTTGTCCTGCGCGGCGTTCTCTCAGGGCACCATGGGACATCTCGACACCGGGGAGTCCAGCGATTCTGCCACGATGTCGAGAAAGTGAGTCGTAATGTTTTTATAGCAGCTCCAACACTCAACGCAGTTTTTTGCGTCCGTCTCTAGGGAAGGTCGTGGCATTCGGACGTTTGCTAAGCTCCAAACACCGGCTCTCCCCACGCCCACTATAACATCGACAGCGGTGCATTATATGCCTCAGCCTTCAGTTCTGCCAGGCAAGCAAAATGCAGATTCAGTACAAGAGCCGAACTCGCCAGAGCCGAATCACGGGGGAGAGGGTGAAGATGCAGAGCGCCAGGTAGTGTTCATGAGGGAGTTATGAGGGAGCGGAACTTTACTTTTTAGGGTTCGCGTGCGGGTCGCTTTCTTTTGGTACGCACCCTACAGACCATCTGCGCACGATGCCATGTACTGTGGCAATCGGGCTCGACGATTGCACCGTTAAATTTAGGTCTTTATTCTTGGGTTGCCTCCGCTGCGCGCGTCTTGCGCACGCCACGCTTCGCTGTCATTGTTCGAAGACATCTACATCCGATACGGGACTCCGAGATTTGTGACGCTTTAGGTTCCGTGCAGCTTCCGTATCACCGCTCGCAAGGGCCTTATCAAACACGTGAAGAACAACAAGTTTGATACTTGCGAAGCCCATCCGCGTACAATATCACCGCCGGGGCGATCAAAAGGTATGAACAACAATCCCCTCCATTCCCTCCTCACGATCACCGGATATCTTTGATGGTTTTCTTGATTTTTTCTTCCAGTACTAGAATAAGTGTCCGGGCGGTGCGCTGCAAATATGATAAGGTACGTACGGCGTTAAAAACATGGTTTGAATTGCTGAAAGTCCGACCGATCGACAGCCTAGAAGATGGCACGCTTACAGCTGTTTAGAGATCGATAGACCGCACGAAAATTCTTTTGCATAGTCGCGTATCAGGAGGGCTCGGGGAGTTCCGT
>SEOQ01000605.1:0-17572 GCA_004679275.1 Dentipellis fragilis
CCTGACCCATGCATGTACATAGATGTAGTAGTAAAATCACACGTACTATATAATCAACTGGTTGTATATTCGTGGTGCCAATAAATTCTGTGTCGCGGAAGAGTCGAACTCAGCTCTTCGGATCTCTAGCGCAGCTAGGCTCCCTAGCGCGTCTACTTCCTCTAGCTGCGTCTACTCAGTAAGTATCTTGCTGATGCATCGGATAGACTCCTTGACAATGGCTTGAATATATGGGAGGTGGTCGAATTCGGCAAATGTCGGCGTCCGTGAATGGCCGATGACGGTGTCAAGTTCCTTCTGTGCTCGTCTCTGAACGTCAGGGTAAGCGACCATGGCAAGCAAGAACCATGACATGGCGGTGGCGGTTGTGTCTGACCCAGCAACACTACGCAAGTCAGCAAAAGCGTGGTCGGATGGGATTTGGGTTCAGACTCACTACATTGTTCCCGCCGTCCAGGCAATTTCCCGCTCAGACAGATTGTATATGGGAGCTTTATCGATCAATGTAGTCGTGATGCATTGTCGAACATTTCCGCTATCCTGCAGGTAATGAGGGTTCGCAGTTTACGATACAGGCCCAATCCACTTACCGTGCGCTTCGCGACATTGTCGACCAAATCCTGGAACACCAATGTATATCGCTCGAACCAATATTTCGCTTCCCTTTTCCACTCGGAAAAGCTGGAATAGTTTTTCAGCGATGAGAGCTATGCAAATAGTACTAATGAGAGAACACACCGGTCCGGAATATTCATCACCGATGGGAAAAACTCGACGAGATGTGCACCCGGTCTCGTCGCAGCCCCGAGCTTCTTTGCATAGTTGTTGATATCGCGAACAGACAAATCACTGTCGGACTGAATTGGCGACTTGTCGTAAACCATGGTCATTATCAGAGACGCCGCATTACGCCGGAGATACTTGTCCCAATGTTCCGGCGCCTCGAGGAGATTCATGGTGAGTAGAACCGCTTCGGTGGTTTGCATAGAATAGTATTGTCGTGCAACACGGTTGGTCATGACCTCATGGGTCGCTCTGCGCATCCTACGCCACCTAGCACGGAACATAATGAATAAGAGTACGACTAGAAAGATGTTGACTTACACGGAGTCACGTGCTCTGAGGGCAAAGAACAAACCACCGGAGAGAATCTCAGCGCCAACGATCATTCGCGGGCGTTCAGAATAATTCGCCGAACGACGGTCGAAAAGGTCGGTAGCAATCTTCCCAGAACTGATGATAAGCATCGGCTGCCCGGCAACATTGAGGTAAACTAAATCTCCTGGAGAAACCGTCAGCGAAGTCCAGACCGCGTCGGAAGAGTGCAGACATACCAAAAGCCCTTTGCCACTTCTTGAAAACAGAAAGGAGATCCCCGCGCAGCTGGAAAAGATTCCCAACGATGGGCAATCCTTGTGGGCCCGGAGGCACCTTATGAAACGGTCCCTGGGCCTGAATATAGCGCACAACGAAGACGCAGAGCACCAGGACGACAATGAGGATCATGGTATCCAAGTCGCGAAGACGATCGACTAGACCACATTGCTTGAGTACTGTCGGAAGAGACATAGTGGTAGTGGACTGGCTGGTTTCAATCGCTTCTCCAGTAGCTCATTATAAAGCTGGCGGTTCTATACCGGTGTTAGAAGGGAATGAATCCCGAACGGTTATCTCCACGGGTGCCACGGACGGATTCTGGTTCTCAATTGGTGCCAGATGAAAGCGTGCAAGTGAATACTTCGGTGCACATGGATCTGGCAATTAAACTTCGGGAGCCACAGCTTTATCTAGAGGAACACAATTACTAGCGAACACGCGGTGGAGCCATGGCAGGGCCTGGGCAATATGTTTCAAATTTGAACTGTTGGCGGTCACAGGCTGAAGGGCGTACCTATGCACTAGATTTGCTTCTGCACACCGGAAAACGGCTTGCGCGTGCAGCCCGAAGAATCCGTGATTGCACACTACTGCACGCCTTGCACATTAAAGAGCCAGAGAAAGTCGGCCATTGAGGAGGGTACTAGTAGGGCCACCACTTGCGTCATAGGCGGCATTCATGTACGCGCCAAGCTGATGACAAGCACCGGTTGTCCAGCAAGGTTTATGTGAAGGTCTCCTAAACCCGTATTGGGCAAGATTACGATACTAATTGGAAGGGATATCGGCGTACCGAACGTTTTCTGCCATTGGTCGATAGAAAAGAGACCTGGAAGGGATTTTCGAGGATATTATACGTCGAGGGCCAGGAGTAAAACTTCAATACGGGCTTTGTACGTGATGCTTGATAAAGGCGCATAGCACTCCTAGTCGTGGCGACAAGGACAAGGTTTACATCCATAAAAGCCTAGATTCTATGCTATGCCACGCTGCATCAGATAAGTACGCAGACCAAAGGAGTAAAAGATATACCTCTTACACCTTACTCTTTATGTTTTCTGGTGATTGACGCACGGGGAAAATGTTCATATCGCATATCATCTTTCATTGAGTAATCAAAGGGGAAAACAAACCGCGAATGGTTGTGATGCAAGGAACCCAGAGGCGGCGCATAAGGTATAGAACCACCTGCATCTTGGACATCAGAAATGAATATAAAACTCCGAGCGTCGCAGGCACTCCCGCTTCCTGTATTATTGATGAGGAGTTCAGCGGATCATGGAGTTACTGCTTCGGGTGCATCATTGCATGTATATCAAAGACCTGACTGGGAATACTTGTTAGATACTCGAAAAGCAACAGAGGGATCCGAAGCGCAAAGTACGACCGGACCGGAATCAAAAAGTGTGCGTCTGGGTAGATCGTACTGCACTGAGAACTCAAATGCCCCGCAACTCCTTCTCGTTCTCCAGGAGCGAAGAAGCTTCCGGAAAGCGAGGCAAAACCTTGCAATCGAAAGGTGACGGGTGGCTGTATTCCCGCCATCGCATAAGCGTCGGGACCAGTTCATAGCACATAAAAATAATACGCACGCCGCTATCCCCTCTTCCACATATGCGTCCGCATCCAGAGGGATCAGTTCACCATTTGCATCTTTATTTCTTTCGATCTTGAGCGCCCACAGTATTATGGCAAAATTGATGAACAACATATTGTTTGCGACGTGCTGCCCGACGCAGATTCTCCTCCCAGATCCGTAGGAGAGATGCTCGGCCACGAGACCAGGTTTCAGCCTGCCCGCATCGTCGAGATAACGCGCAGGATTGAAGCTTGCCGCGTCGGGGCCATACAGCTCAGGATCGCTATGGATGAGCCACACGTTGGGGAGACAGATGGTTCCCTTGGGAATAAACATGCCCTCGTACCAATCATCCTCGGAGGTTGCATGGGGAATACCGAAGAGACCAGGTGAACGCCAGCGCAGGACTTCCTGGACAATAGCTTGGATGTATGGCAACTGGTCGAAGTCGGCGAAGGTAGGGGCGCGAGAGCGGCCAACAACCGTGTCCAGCTCCTCCTGAGCACGTTTCTGTGCCTCTGGATGGAGTGCCATGGCGAGGACAAACCAGGACAACATATTAGCTGACGTCTCCGATCCGGCAATGCTAACATCAGCAAATTAGTGGTGCTCGAAGGGGAGCAGACGACTGCACGTACTACATTGTACCGGCAAGCCAAGCATTCTCCTCGGCTGACAGACCGTTGCGTGATGCGTTCTCGATGAGATTGGTGGTGAAACAGCTGCGGATTGTACCCGACGCCTGCGGCCACGATGAGAATCACTTAGATGTCAGATTTCTTTCCTGAATGGACATATTGATCTCGTACCATCCGCTCCTTGACGTCATCAACAAGGTTCTGGAAATATTTGGTGTCGTTCATGCAATGCTCTTCTGCGTCCCTTCGCCACTTCGCAAAGCTGAAAGGTATGACGGTTAAAAAAATCCCTGTCGTGGAGATAATTTGCTCCATACCGACGAGGAATGTGCATCATCCTCGGCATATAATCCACCAGATTCTCTCCAGGTTTCGCGCCTCGCAAAATACGATTTGTTATGAGATGGATTTGCTCGACCGACAAAGTCGAGGTATCTTCAACAGCCATGGGCGGATGGTCATAAATCATAGACATTGTCAGTGACGCTGCACGACGTTGGAAGTGAGAGTTCCAGTTCGTTGGCATTGCGATTAATTCCGCGGCGAGTAGAACGGCTTCGGTCGTTTGCATGGGATAATATCGATGCGAATTTTCCTTTTTCAAAGCTTCATGCGCTGCTCTACGATGTGTGCGCCTGGAGGTGGCACATGGTCAGCATCGGTGAGGCAGAAAAAGAATACAAGGACCAACACTGCATTGTGCGGCTTCATTACCATCATGAGTCCAGCCGACAGGAGTTTGTACGCCATGATGCTCGCAGGCCTGTCGGAGTATTTGCTTGAGCGACGTTCGAGCAGATCCACAGCGATCTTGTGCGAATTGATCACGAGCATGCGCTGCCCGGGCACACTGAGATAGATCAGATCGCCTTCAAGAATTGTATTAATGTCGCGATTGAAGCTACCTCGATGCGAGTAGAAACATACCGTAGGTCTTTCTCCACTCGGAGAACGCGGATAGCTGAGACCTCCCGACGAGTGAGAGTAGATTTCCGAGGATGGGAAGGCGTAATGGACCGGGTGGAAGTTTACGGTATGGACTGTTGATAAACCGCACAAGAGATAACGTGAAAATACCAATCAAGCCAACGATGATGCGCTGGAAGCCATGGTCAACGTTGTTGAAGAGATGCTGGAATCCAGTCCACGGCGACATGAGAAGTGGTGGGTGACCTATGTGCGCGAGTCCAATCGAAGATAAGACGCAGAGGAAGAGGCAATGTGACAGCTGGGCGTTATTCAAGAGCATGTGGACGTCCTAAGAATAAAGCATCAAATACGATGTCACCTTGACATATGGGTATAGACACGGGAAGGAAAGGAAAGACGGCATTACTAGTATACCATTTTGAATCTGCTCCGTATGTCGCGGGACTGACAATCTAATGACATAACCGGACATTCAGTCGGTGGATGAAACGAGATCCTAGAAAAGAGTGTCAGACAACCTGCTAACAACCGTCATCCCACTGAAACACACCAAATCACTCGACTTTGAGGAAATTCAGAGTCTTCAGCCGTCGCTGCTTCTCCAGTTCCCATCCTTCTTTCTGCGCGTCCCGTGCGCCCACGCGCCTCACTTCCGCTATCAGCCCCTTCTCTTCGTCGCCTGTCATGCAGTTGCTGACAACTTCTCCGACATCAACGAGTATTTCTACCTCCTGACTTGATATCGGATCTTTCCACAGACTTTGCGGCGTAAGCCCATCCCGGATACTTCAGCTCGAGCAGGGATTACCACCCATGAATCCATATACCCTTCAACTGTGAAGTGGTGATCTTCCGTAGGCGGTCTTCGAAGTGCCTGGCCCCGTCTCTACTCTTCTTGTTCAGAGCAAACAACGTCCCTGATTCGGTCGTCTCGGCCTGAGTCCTGACGATCCAACAAATCCTCGGCCGTGAAATACCATATTTGTTCCCCTCGGTCACCATTGGCAGATTTGTAAGAGCGTCTGCAAGGTAGACAGACGAACTCCAAGGGGTAGGAATTGAGGTATGGAGTGGGGGAGCACCATGACTTCTCGCTCCCAATCACATACTAACGCCAGGGGAAAGGAGAATTGAGATGTTGGCAACGTTCCCGTGTATCCTTCGATTTCGGCAGGGCTAGACCCTCGTTCGATACGGCGGCCCTTGTCGCAGCCCGCGCCGTAGATGCGAAGACCGCCTGCGTAACCGGGCGCGATCATTCCTATAGAACGAGAGCCTATATGTGCTTAGAACTGATAGAGCATACTCATAGTCAAGGATGACTTACTGTGCGCCATGGGCTGCCTACCATGAGGGACCTTCAAGCCGAAACAGGACGTCAAGGCTGAACGCTGCAGATTGGGACCAGAGGACCCAAGTAGGAATACGCAGCTGACTTGGAAGTTTTCGTTGTTGACACCTAGTATTCTCCTTTACAATCAGTGAATCACGAAAAGAAAGAAGACAGTCGTTCTGTTCCGTTCGGGCATTGCAGTGTGACCGCAGGAGCTAGACGACTCCGGCGTGACCGGCGTTCATTCTGAATGAGGCTGTGTCACACGATATTTCGTTCGCCTTCACCAACTTGAACTTTGCGACCACCACCATGAACAGGCCCATGCACCCTTCATATCAGTTTAAATAAGTATGTATCCACTTCGATCCTTCGTTCGCGGCGCCTTCGCGCAATCGTAACGGAGACGATGTGGGACTCGGCAAGCCAGACCCGAGACAACCGTTGAAGCCGCCATCGTCGCAGAGATATGTAGAGATGATGGACTTCGGCAAGGTTCTTATAAATATCGGCGAGCGCTAGCAGCAGAGCTCCCCTCAAGGCCCTTCTCTTCAACTTCACCGTAAGTAAAGGGGAAGTCGAAATCCCCCAGAGATAACGCGCCATGGCATCTTCGTTGTCAATTACGTCGAGGGTCAAGCTTTCTTCTGGTAATCTTTTCCTGACCTCATCGTCTGAGATGCCGGGTTGCTGAGAGAATGAATTGCAGGGAATACGATGCCCTCGCTGGGGCTCGGCGTCGCTCTGAACTCTGACGCTAAGGACACCGTTCCAATTGCGCTCGCGGCAGGATACAGGTGTGGTTCCAGTTTCGCCCGATCTTCCATCAGCCTAAACTCATGCGCAATCTAGGCTCATCGACTGTGCTCAGCGCTACGGAAACGAAGCTGAAGTCGGCGAGGGCGTGAGGGCGAGCGGCGTGCCGAGGAGCGAAGTATTCGTCAGTATGTACCACATCTGCGTTTTTCTGGATCCTAGAAACCAATCATGACGCAATAGCCAGCAAAATCATGAGTGCTAATGCCGGGTATGAGTCAACGCTCAGCGGTGTCGAGGCATCGCTGAAGGCGTTTGGCTTCGGTACGTCCCATCTCGCATATTCGCACCCTGGGAGACCCTAATGATCCTGTTCGCCAGACTATCTCGACCTCTTCCTTATCCATGATCCCAAATCTGGCTCTGAGCGCCGCCTCGCGACGTATCGCGCCCTACTAGAGCTACGCGACAAAGGCAAACTCAAGAGTGTTGGTGTGTCAAATTAGTACGAGTCGTTCAATTAAATGAACGAATCCATCACTAACAGATGTATAGTGGAGTCCATCACCTAGAAGAAATACAGAAAGCAGGAATGGAGCTTCCCGCAGTAAACCAGGTCGAGGTATGTGTATTCGTATCTGGGCAGCGATACTTTGCTCTCACTAACAGTGCCTTTGGCCAGATCCATCCCTTCTGCCAACAGCGCCCAATCGTATCTTGGTGCCAGGAGCACAACATCGCTGTGCAAGCGTTTTGCCCACTTGTCCGAGGGCGCATGGACGACCCAATCATAGTCAGTGTCGCGAAGAAAGTGTGTCACGTTTCCTGTAGTATGAGAGGTAGAATTGTTTCTGACTCGTCTGTGCAGCATAACCGCGACCCCGCCCAGATTCTTGTTCGGTGGTCTTTACAGCACGGGTACGTCCCCTCCTACGTTCACTCTAGTCTGACTCTGACAGACTTCCCCGCAGTCTCGTGCCACTACCCAAATCATCCAATCCAGCTCGCATCAAGTCGAACGCCGATATATACGGGTTTGAACTGGACAAAGAGGATATGGATGCGCTGGACTCTCTCGACCAAGGCGCCAAGGGTGCGGTCAGCTGGAATCCAGTGGACTCCCCTTGAAGCATGCAGTCTGAATCGAAAGGACTTTCCAGGGGCGATCGGGTTGTATGAATACTGTAACGAGGCGCTGATACTACGGGTATGCGCAGTGAAATCCCAAAGACTACATATGTATACGTGCAAGCGAAGGAACGGTACATGTATGTCTAAAGGGTCTCCTGGTACGTGAAACTGAGCAAGAATTCCAAGAACGACTACTACAAGACGGAAGCTTTTTTTGCGTGAGTGGCCTGAGGCCAGTTTTCCTTATTCCGGCGCATCACGAGAAACAAGTCCCCGTTCAAGGCACTCACAGCACATTCAAGCATCTTACCCGTTCTGTTGTTGCATGTGATTGTCTGACCAACGGGCTCCGGTTCCACAGTATCGGCAGAGGAAGAGCCAACGACGTTGCTTGAAGAAGCTGGACTGCCGGAAGAAGAGACTTGCGAGGAAGACGGTCCGGCTATGAAATTGGAGAAATCGGTCCCAAAATGATCTTGAGAGACTGCGATTGAGATTGCTAGCGCTCTTTGGGTGTCTTTCAGCATTCCGTGCACCAATACGGTACGTACACCATATTGTGGGACCCGCAATCGCCGTCGCCCCGCTTCTCTGCTCATAGACACTTGCATTCCTATGCCACTAACGTCCTGATACCGGATCTTGGAGCGAAGGCCACAAGGGAGTGCCGTGAACAAGACAAAAGAGTGAACACGTTCGTCTTGTTCTGATAGTCAAGGCACGACAACGGTCGCACTCTTGCGGGGTCTGGAGATCTAATAAGTCACATATCGAGTCGCACTTCACCATGTCCGCCAATATCTACCCATGCAAGAGCGGCGGCTTGCATGCAAGTCGCAGAACCAGTCGCGATGCGCGGAGGCGGGGCGAGCAACACACGCCGAGTGGAGCAGGCGCAGGAGCATGTCCTGTGCGCGGCATATGCGGACGCTTCGCCTGCTGGTTGGCCTTACAGTTCGTTTGTCCGATCGGCTGGATTAAACCTGCACGTCCACGAGGATGGTAGATGGGCTACAGAAAGGGGCCGCAGCGGATTTGGGGGAGGAGACGGAGGAGAGCCAGCTTGAAGTGGCTGCCACACTGCCAATTTTCTCGAGGGAAGCGATCACGTGAGAACTGGTGTAGGCGCGCGAGTCGCGGGGACCTGGTCGCAGAACCCTCGGACATGTTCTACAAATGACGTCCTCCAGCCGCATGTTTCTCTAGGGCTCGCCTACATCTCCGCCAATACCCTTCCATCTTCTCTCATTTTTTTCCCCATTTTCTTGGTTTTCACTATGCAGCGGACGGACACATTCATCGACGACGAGTTGCTAATCCCAAGCGGCGACGGAGCAAGGCGCGAGCCATCGGAGGCATCGACGGAATACCCAGGGGACGACCAGTTCGGCCAACTCATGCTTGGCCTCCCCGATGGGACACAAGAGTCGAAGGCAGACCAAACTCCGACCGAGCCTTCCGAGCCGACATCTTCGTACCGCGGGTCAACGACTACAATCACGAGCAACACTACTACGACTTCCGAAAGCAGCACGACCACCGCGATCGGCAGCGTGGTGTCTAGCAAGAGGAAGGCACAGTCTCCACCAGTGGGTGCAAGGGACGGTGTGAGTCATAAGCGGCCCCGGATCGACTCATTCGAGGATGCCGAAGACAGTCCCGCGCTCGATGACTCTACGACAGAGAGTCCATATATCATTGTAAAAATATTCATCTGACATCATGCTCGTCCAGCGCACTAACGGTTTGCCAGGCACATAATGTACATGCGCAGGCGTGCATGGACGCTCGGGGGCTGGCCTGGGGAGTACAGTGGGAGCTGGCGAGACTAGTTTCATCCGAGCGGTATAAATGGAGCGACCTCTCCCCGGAGGCATTGGACAGGCTCAAGGGCACCTGCAAGGAGGTCGCCCCATTCATTGAGGACCTGTTACGCAGCCCTCGACCCCAGGAGAGTAGCGGAAATGGGCGAATATTCTCGAACGAGTTCTCCGCTCGTGTGTGTACAATTCTTGTCATTATCTAGCCCTGAATCTGACTGTATGCGCTGAAACAGGCTCCCTGGGAGGAATTGGATAGAGAAGCCACCGCTTTTGGGTACAGTGAGTACGGAGGTCTCGGTACTATACCCGATGCCCGTCATCCATCGCTTCCTGAAGACTGGTACGGCGGAAAGGTTGCATTCACCATGCGACTCGTCCGTCCGCTGGGCCCCGACAAGAAGCCGTTACAAAAATTGTCCTTCGAGCTCCTCCAGCCCGAGCTTGGCTCGTCGTGTCGCTTCGCACGACGCCTCGGCTCGGATTTCATCATCCGAGTGCGAATCCACAAAGACATTTTCTACGATAGCAAGATGCTCCCGATGATGATGGACACATTTAAACGTCCGTTTGTCGTGAACAGTCTTGTGTACCGCTTCTTCTATGCAAACAAGGAGCGCCACGCTTTCCTCATGGCTACGAACGAGAGATACCACCACGGCAGGATAACTCAACACAAATTAACGAATCGCATGAGTATGTGGGACTTTCTCAATTGGTGCAATCCCCCAGAATATAACCGCTTTCAGGTAAACCATATTTCATTCCACTGTTCACGCCCATGCTGATGCCTCGTAGACCATCGCCAAGTGGACCGCTCGGATTGCCCTAGGCCTGTCGAACTCCGTCCCAGGAATCCTCCTCGAGTCGTCTCAGATATGCAGCGAAGACGACATTAGTTAGTATTATCCGCCAATCTAGTATCAATAACAATTTAACATATCCTAGCGTCGGAGGCTTGGGACGGGGTAGGTAAAATTCCCTCCGAGATGGACATGACCGACGGCTGTGGGCACATTAACCGCACCGCGCTCGAAATGCTGTATTCCCGACTCGGGCATTGGGAGCGCTGTCCCATCGCACTCCAAGTCCGCGTCTGCGGCGCTAAGGTACGACTGATTGCTCATACCAAGCCGTCATTTCCTCACTTCGCATCTTAGGGCCTCCTCCTTCTGCACCCCGAGAAAGCCGAGAACGCGCTCAAGGACCCCCGCGTCTGGGTGCGCCCCTCGCAGACGAAGATCAAGTACGCCCCAGACAGACCTCTCGACCCCGCGCACCGCACGATCGAGGTGCTCCGCGCCGCACACATGCGCACGCCCGTGCGTCTTTCAAACGAGAGCATCATCAACCTCGCGGAGAACGGCGTCCCACACGAGTGCTTCCGTGCGCTCATGCGCGCGTCGCTCGTCGAGGCCGTCGATGCGCTCGTCGGCGACTGGCAGGGCGAGAACGCGATGCGCAGCCTGTGGCGCGCCGTTTGGCGCGAAGGCGGCGTGATGGCGGCGCGCCAGGCGCGCGAGGCCGCGGGGCTTGCGCGCGTGCGCGGGCTGCGGGCCTTCGACGTGGAAGACGAGGACGACGATGAGGAGGGCGGCGAGGGGCGCGTGCGCTCGTCGGCGTGGTGGGCAGACGAGATCAGCGGCTGCCCGTCGTCGTTGGAGGAGACGGTGCTCGGTATGCTCGATGCGGGGTTTCGGCCCGACGAGGAATACGTGCTGTCGCAGAAGCTGCACGAGGTGACGAAGAAGGCGATCAAGTCGCAGGTGTCGAAAGGGCGGGTCATCGTCCCGATGGGGTGCTCGGCGTTCATCGTCCCTGGTATGTGCATACCCTTAGTTCAAAGTAGAGGAGCACTCACCGCGTGGGTAGATCCGACGGGCAAGCTGAAGCCGGGTCAAATTTATTTCAAGAGCTCGCATTACAATCTGAAGACACCAGAGGGAGGGCTGAAAGACAAGGTCTTGGGGCCTGCTCTTGTGCGTCTTCCCTCGAATGGGTTCGTCTTAGGGCGATGCTGAAAATTCGTAGGTGATGCGCAACCCGGTGAAGCTTTCACGCGACGTACAGAAGGCAGGTCCTTTCACATATACTTCTGACAACTGGTGCTAACGCCGCATTCTGCAGGTTGAAGTGGTCAATGTCCCCGAGCTTGAGGACTACTACGACGTCATCGTCTTCGCCATCCATGGACCCTACCACCTCGCGAGTCTGCTCGGCGGCGGCGATTACGACGGCGATAAAGTAGAAGTGATATGGGACCCCGACATCGTCTCCACATTCACCAACGCGGACCTCAAGCTCTCCGAGCTGCCGCCCGATTTCATGGAGTCATTCAAGCGCGAGAACAAGTCCGTCGAGAGCGTGCTACAGGACATCAGCGGCATGTCCATCGCAGAGTGTGTGCGTGAGTTTCAATCGTACCTCATGGGCTCGATGCGCGATTCCCCCGTTGTGGGCACGTATTCGGGTTTGCATGATAACGCGATGTATGCACACGGGTACAACGACCCTCGCACGGTGCGACTGGCGCATATGTGAGTCAGAGCCTCTCTTCGGTTCTACCGACTTACTGATTCTGCGACGAAGGTTCTGCACGACCCTGGATGGTTCGAAGACCGGCTTGTCCGTGCGGTATGAGGTCTACAGGCAGGACAAGGACGAGTTCTGGTCTTCTCGGGCCCCAGAATGGAAAGTGCTCAAGGAACGCGAGGACCGGCGCCGCGAAACGAGCGGCTCGACCGTGCCGGGCCTGCAGATGGGCGTCACCGAATCGCAGCCGTTGATCAAGCGCGGGGAAGGTCTGGGGCGCTTCGTGATGGACGACCTCTGGTATGCAATGGAGCGGATGAGCTGCGAGCAGTACAAGCGCGTCGAGGACGTGTTCAAGGCCCTCTCGCATGTGCGCGACGACGTGCTCACGCACCCATGGCGCGAGGCCCGCGAGCGTGCAGTGCTCGTCGGCGAAGGGATGCGCGCGGAACTCGACACCATCGAGGCGCACGTTCGCGCATGCTACGAGCACCACAAGGAAGAGGTCATGGACAGCAACTTCACCAAGCAGAAGATCGAGAAGCGCCAGGACATGCTCCGGGAGCTTTCGGCCGAGTTCGCGAGCGTGCCGATCACCTGTTTGTATTTCTCCAAGAACGAGGTCGGCCGCGTCCGCGCGTCATATGCGTATTACTACGACTACGAGCACCGGACCTGTCCGTCGCGCTTCCCCTGGAATGTTGCGATGCGCACGCTGTGTGATATCAAGGCCAGTGCGACTGGGCGCCACAAGACGATGACTGAAAACTTCTATCATGTGTCGGAGGTGCGCAAGTCGGTGCGCAAGTGAGCTTGGTGCCTCTCGGCGAGCATATGGCGTAGGATGCGGAGGGGATAGAGAGTGAGAGGATGTACGAATGGTTAGGTTGGTTTTCTTTTGATTGTTTGAGAGTTGCTGGTGTTGTTGTTGCAGTATTGCTGTTGTTGTTATTTTGGCTTCGTTCACGAGAGCGTCTCTGTATTGTTACGACCCCCATTGGCTTACCTTGTTTCCATGGCATCTTTTACCATTTAAAACCCTCACGTACAGTGTTTGCATATGCATCATTTAGTCTCGGGATTATCTTCTGTGGAAGTAGCATTTGTCTTGTAGTTGGGATTTTCACATCATCGTCACGCACTAGCATCTTGTTTTAGATCTGCACGTCTTGTTTCTTTGTTTCTTTGCTTGCATGTATATATGTAGTCTTTGGCCGTGGCTTTGCTGTACATATTCGTAGATTCAGACTGCTTCATTCCTGTATCATACAATTCCGTATCCGCGGTCGTATCTGGGAAACCCATCAAATCGAATCGGAAGTCCACTTCAGGGATGGTCCACTGGGTTCCAGCTAATCGCGCCTTGGGCGCCTTGGTCGAGAGAGTCGAGTGCATCCATGTCCTCCTTGTCGAGCTCGAAATCGTACACCTCAGCGTTCGACTTGATACGAGCTGGGTTGGACGACTTTGGTAATGGCACGAAGCTACGAGACGTTTAGGACAAGTTCTACGGAGTCGGTGTGGGCGAAGACATACCCATGCTGCAGAGACCACCGAATGAGGATTTGGGCTGGGTCACGGTTGTGCTGCACCGAAATAATGAGCCGCGGCCGTTGAAAACGTGCATATAACGTACCTTCTTGGCGACGTTCACTATAATTGGATCGTCCATGCGCCCTCGGATGAGTGGGCAGTACGCCTGCACGACGATGTCGTGCTCGCGGCACCAGGCTGCGATTGGGCGCTGCTGACAGAAGGGGTGGATCTGGAAAAATACGCTGTGAGCAAGGATTTTGGATCGTTGCTCAGGCGCGCGGACACATACTTCGATCTGATTCACTGCTGGCAGCTCCATGCCCGCTTTCTGTATTTCCTCTAGATGACGAATCCCACTGTACGCCTATTATTTAGAAATTTCGCCTAGAGAAAGAGGTGACGAGCCATACTAGTTCGATACGCCTACGCTCTTGAGTTTGCCTTGGTCGCGCAGCTCTAAGAGAGCGCGGTAAGTATCGAGGCGACGCTTAGAGCCAGACATAGGGTCGTGAATGAGAAAGAGGTCGAGATAGTCTAATCGTCAGGACCGTCAGGACGTCCGATAGGGCTCGCAGCGACTGTAATGTAGAGCGTACCGAATCCAAAGCGCCTAATAGAAGCCTCGACACCACGGAGTGTCGATTCATATCCGTGATTCGGGTTCATGATTTTGCTGGCTGTCGTCCTCTGGTCAGTTCGAAGGTTCTAACATACACCGGTACGATACGTACTGACGAATACTTCGCTTCTCGGTACACCGCTCACACGCACGCCCTCGCCGACTTCTGCCTCATTTCCATAAGACTGGGCACTGTCGATATGCCTAAACGACTTGTCAGCTTCTCAGTCAATGAAGATCAGAGGGTTCAAAGTCATACCTGTATCCGGCGGCGAGCGCGAGAGGAATGGTGCGTTTGGCATCGCGATTAAGCCAGACACCCAGCCCCAACAAGGGCATCGTATAACCTATAGCTTTTGTATCAGTAAAACGGGATTCCAAGCGCTGTGAGTCCCTGCGCAAACTCCGAGAAGACTTGCCAGAAGGAAGCTTGACGGTCGACGTGATGGACAACGGAGACGCCATTGCGCGTTGTCCCTGGGAATATGCTCATTCGTTGACAATGGGTGGGAGCTCTTATAAAAGGCTCGGAGTTGGGTTCCACAGCAGCTGGTTGTTTAAAGGAGATTGTATACCCGGAAGCTGAAGTCCACGGTTCTTCGCGGCCTGTCTTACTCACCGTGTCCCACATCCTCTCCGTCACCACCACATGAAGGCGCTGCTAAAGAAAGCATTGGATACACTAGCTGCATAGTATGATGCAGGGTGTACCCATGATAGTAACAGTAGGAATTTGAAGGATTCGAACTCGACACGCGTCCGAAATATACTAAGCTGATCACACAAAGTCGTGCCTTGTTCCCGACGGTCACCACCAATAGCCACCAATACTTTCATCAGGACGCGGTTCCGAGCAAAATGCCCTTGAGTCACTTGACATGACAACTGGTTCAGTGTATACGCCGATTTCCTAACTCATTGTACTGTAGCAGTCACAGCTGAAGGTAAGTGCTAACTTATGTACGCGGATAACAATGACGCCAGGCTTATAACATCTCTAGCCCAGTTTTGAAAGACGTCTATGGCTTGTCGAAGGTCAAGTCTCACCAATCACCAGAGCGGACACACAGTATATTCTGAACTGATGCAACACGACGTCCGTATTCTGTAGGAGTGACCGTGCCAGATTCATTGGCTGCCGCGTAGGCGGTCCTGCCATCCTCAGCTGCGACAAGGGTTGCTGCATCGATTGGGACTCCAGCCCAGCCGAAATCGAGAAATACGAACGATACCAATATCTCGACCCTCCTTATGATAACCGGCGCTACCGTGACGTTGACGGAAGCGAGCAGTCGTGCCGGCTACCCGCTTCATGCATCAACCCGTACCGCCCCAAGTATGTCTGCTTGGACTGTCGACGCACTTACAAACCAGCCTACATCGAGGGGAACAAATATGATACCGACGGCCTCGGAATCAGTGGTTCGTCAGGCCCAGTGGCGACCGAATCAAGGAGATCGTCTCCGCTCTGAACAGGAAGAGTAGGGTTGTGCTCGAGCAGGAAAGGGCCAGGTACTGCGAAGACTGGCTGCGGAGCAGCACGTATAGTCACATCTTATCGAAGCACGACCTCCAGCAACTGAAGTTCTGCTTGAGCCGAGATGCCCTGGATGTGGTAACGCCGGAAAGGCCATTGGTAGCTCCTTCCGGCCGCCAAAGAGGATGGATCAGAAGGCCTGGCAAAATGTGGCGAGGCTCGTCGCTGTCGGAGTTGCTTTCRGCTCCTGCATGACAGGCGACGAGGAGAAGAGATTGATGGAGGAAGCGAAGCGCGTGAGCGCATGGGAAGCGCAGAAAGAGGGATGGGAAATGGAGAAGCGGCGACGGCTGCAGGCTTTGGGTTTGCACAAGGTCGAGTGATTTGGTGCGTTCCAGCCGAATGTCGATTTTATGCGGACTGTCCTGAGTCCTTTTCCGTATTGCCAGCCCTACGATATAGGAAGCAAACTGAGAATTACCATAATGCTCTGGCATTTCAATGTCCTCTTTCCTCCCCTGTGCGTGCCCTCATGTGTCAACGTGACACTGCATTTGATGTTATCCTTGGGGCGTCCGCATGCCCTTCGAAGAGTGTCCTTCTGTCGTACTATACTGTTTTCGCGCACGGCCATCATATCGCCTCTTTCAAGTTCTGTGTCCTCTCTTCAGACAGGGTTCGCGCAAAGGGTGTGACCCTGTTTTCTGTATTGCAGCTTGATCCCGCTTGTCAAGGAACTGTCTAATAATCTTCTTTCTAGAATTACGGAATGTCCATATCGAGTGTTGTCATCCGCTAGGGTGCATGGGAACACGTTCAACGTGTGGTTCAAATGGTACGTAATATATATTCTCGATTTTCCGATTCTCCGCAAACGTTTCAGTTTTAATAGGGTTGCTTCTGACTCCTTTGCAGGGATGTACCTTTGTCGTCAACTAGGGCCATACATCGGAGCTTCAAGGTCAGATTGACTTCGATAGCGATTTCAGGGGATGAAGCAAGTATGTTACAATGCAAAGATACAGTAACGTGCCTAGAAGTCTGCTTGGCGGGGGATCCATACATGCTTTAAGCGTGCCCTGCTGTCCTCCTCACGGTCTTGCACAAGACTCACCCCACCCATCGCAAAACGCCCGCTCCTTGCTATGGCACAGTCACCTTCAATTAGGTTCCTGTCTCTTACCTGCGACGTCCATGGTCGTTTGGGTCTTGTTGTCATCTTCGCTGTCTGTATCGTCACCATACTGCTAGTGCAGTACATCCGGAGCCCATATCGCAAGCTTCCGCCAGGACCAACGGGTCTGCCCGTCCTCGGCAACCTCCTGACGCTTGCCAGGACGCCCCATTTGACACAATTTGCTGAGTGGAAGAAGACATACGGTACGTTTCCGCCCACATCTGACGGATCTGATACTTATGCGACATTCGTTGGCGTCACGGCAGGCGATTTAACCTATCTCAGTGCGCTAGGTCAGCGCATCGTCGTCATCAACTCCCATAAAGCTGCCGTGGATCTTCTCGACCGTCGTTCAGGCAAATATTCCGACAGACCCGCTAGCATTGTAGCGAATAAACTAACGGATGGTCATATAATGATCCTGAAGTCTTGCGATGCAGCGTTGGTCAGATTTCTCCATCAGTAAACCACGTAATCATCTGCAGGGCCTGCCGCAGGGCCTCTCAGGACCTGTCAGGACGTTCAGGGCATCAGATGTCAGGACGTCGAGAAAGAGCTGTCAGGAGTTTCGAAATAACAGCTTCAGGACTGCAGGCCTCAGGCTGCAGACACCCCAGGCCTCAAAATTTACGTGCTCAATTACTATATTTCACGGACAATATCCTAG
>SEOQ01000606.1:0-17566 GCA_004679275.1 Dentipellis fragilis
GAAACAATTTATGCACTTCAGGGAGAGCTTCAAACCTACTTACATCGACTTTGCGCGTACTTTACAGACTTCACCCAGGAAATAACCTAGCTTGCGAAGATGCGGCAAATTTCGACGCGGCCCGGAAGTTGCCTTGAAGTCGCGCGGAAGGGCTTCAAAGTGGCGCTGAAGCCGTTGCAGGTTTCCTGATGCCGCATTGATTTCGAGATCCAGCATTCTGCATGCATCCTCAGAGTATTCTGACCAGGACTGGCGAGGCTGATTCTGAGAATGTGCGAATCGCTGTTCTTCGGCGTTGCGCCAGTATTCTGACGCACTGTTGGAGGTCAGAAAGTTAGCATACTTCGCTCATCAATACGGTACTTAAGCTCACTTCATTGCACCGTCAATAGCCGACATAAAGAACCTGTGATGCCTGAAGTCTGCGATGTTTGAAGAACTAGATGGTTGTATAGAAACCTAAGTGGTCGGCAGTGGCACGTGCTACAAGAGGTCGGACCGCCCCGGACCGTGTACCGTGGACTCATTCGGTCCGATTTCTTACTACTAGTTACTACAGACCGCTACATGCTAGCCAGTACAGGATTCCTTCACCTTCAATACTTCTCAACTACATAGCGGAAAAAGGCTTCGCATATTAAAACCATAAGGTGAGTACCGATCATGCATCCCGAGAAACACGAACACTCTCCACGGTCGCGTCGACAGCACTTCCTTCAAGTTCACCGTGTCAACAGTCCTACTCATGGGGATCACACGACCGTACCTACCCAGTGGCCACACCGTACAAACTCTCTGAAATGACGTTAGAAAGCATGCTCTGTGCAGATATGAAATGCCACGTATCGCTCGGACCGTTCTTGGACCCCATGACGAGACCTTCGCTCTGAACGCCGTTTACATCGGGCCCGACGCGCTCTTTGAGCGTACACATCGCTCTGTAGGCAAGAATAGATCCTGTCATCTGGTTTTAACGGATGCTATGGATGGCTTGATGACTTTTCGCGCGCAATGAGACTTCTTTCGCTACTCGGGGTCGTGCTCAGCTGCTTGTGGGCTAAAGCATCGCCCCCATCCGCATCTCCAACAGCCGAATCGGTTCTCATTCATAATGACGACCCTCTGATCTATTACCATGGCCGCTGGGATGCATCGTCGGGGACCTGGTGGTAAGCATAGCTGTTTTAAAAAAAAAACTGATGACTATCGCCTGTCGAGCACACTGCTGACTAGGACGCGGGTTTAGGGCGGGCACGGGTTTTAAGTTACATGTCCAGGGCCTCTCGTCCTTCAGCTTAACTCTAGGTCCCCATACTACATCTCCGAACATCCCAATCGGTGTATCCGTCGACTATGGACCATTTACTACTGTCAATGTGTCTGAAGGCGCAAATAACATTCCACTGGGTTTGGATTCAGACTTCCACTCGGATGCGCGCCACGTGCTACGGATTGACTCGTGGGGCTGGGTCGACAACCGGGTCAATCTGGAGAGTATTGCTTTGAATCATGTGAGTGCTCATGGTCTTTTCGCAGTACTTCTGACACCTAACGTCGACGTCTGGATTTAGGGAGCGCAGCTGCTCCCTTACACACCTTCCAAACTTGCATTTGAATTTATCGGGGACTCGTTGTCAGCGGCACGTAGGATTTCAAGTTCTGACGGGCACATGTGTTAGCGTTTGTTCTTCGCATTTGGTAGACAGTACCTACAATTACATAATCTACGATACTTTTCGCCGCGGGGCCCTCGTGCGTCTGTCCTTAGTTCTGACAGTCCACGCTCGGCCCCAGGTGAGTAGCTACGCTACGTATGCAATACACCTTAGTTCTGACAGTCCACGCTCGGCCCCAGTCTCTCGGAAGGCGCTACGCTGATAGTGATAGCCATCAGCGACGCAGTCAACGAGGCAGCTGCAGCTGCTATCCAATTGCAAGATTACACCTCCGCACTGGAGTGGCTCGAGCAAGGTCGCGCGATTGTATGGGGGCAGATGATACACCTTCGTACTCCCGTGGACGACCTGCGAGCGGAAGATCCGGCACTGGCAAAGGAACTCCAAGACGTCTCACGCCAACTGGAGCGCGCGGGATACCCTCAAAATTCGGGTTCCACGGCCGAAGCAGCCGATCGACTCTCTATACAACAAGAGGTTGATCTCCACCACAAACTTGCCGCAAGGTGGGAGTCTCTGATCGAGACCGTACGCTCCCTACCTGGATTCGAGAACTTCCTTCGGCCACGAACTATCGCCGAGTTGAGTCTGGCCACCCATGGTGGGGCTATCGTCGTTGTCAACATGCACAAGTCGCGTTGCGATGCCTTGATATTGCGCAGAACGCCGGATGTTCAGCTCCAACATGTCGCGCTTCCGCGGATGTCTTACCAGCGCGGGCTGAATTTGCGGTCTCTAATGCTCCAGATGTTGTCATCATCGAATGTTCGCCAGGCCGACAGCAAACTAACTCGCTCTCAAGCTAGCGATGAGTTACTGCTATCTCCCGAATTCTGGTCCAACGTTGTAGAACCGGCTTTAGAGGATCAGTTGGTCAGTATAAGTTCTAAGCCTGAGTCTGTATCTGTCTGATATATGTTTCCACAGGAGCCAGAGCGCGGCGGTAGAATCGCTTCCGTAGGAAATATGAGCCTATTCGAGAGAATCCTGAAGGTATTGTGGCTAGATCTTGTCAAACCTGTCGTGGACGCCTTGGGGTATGAGGTAAAGTACCATACTTGTCCTCTCAGTATATGTTTTCACGCTTTGTCGTAGCGGAAACCGGATAGCACGTTGAGCGAAGATCTACCCCATGTAACATGGTGCGGGACAGGACCCATGGCCTTCCTCCCGCTGCATGCCGCGGGGGTCTATGACGATTCAGATCAAGCCCAGCAGGTGTTCGAATATGTCGTCTCGTCCTATACACCAAGCATCACGCCATTACTCGTCACACGCTTCCCCACGAACCAACCTCCTCCGAAGGGTATCCTTGCTATCAGTCAGTCTGCGACGCTCAATAAACCAGCGCTCCCGGGAGCAGCCAAGGAACTCGACGCGATCAAAGAGTATTTCAATGGCAGCGATATCAGCTGTCTACAGGACAAGTCAGCGACCGTAACAAACGTAATCAAGGCGATGGACGAACGTCCTTGGATCCATCTAGCATGTCATGGAGTCCAGAGAGCCGACGATCCGACGAAGAGCGGTTTCTGTCTTAAAGACGGAATGCTCGAGCTTTCGGCCATCATGGAGAAGTCCTTGCAACACGCCGAGCTTGCCTTCCTCTCGGCATGTCAAACGGCTACGGGAGACGAGAAGCGTCCAGACGAAGGCATCCACCTCGCTGCTGGGATGCTCCTTGCGGGATACCGCAGCGTTCTGGGCACGATGTGGTCTATCAAGGATCGTGATTCGCCTTTCATTGCGGACGAGGTGTACAAGTACCTTCTGCGGAACGAAGCAGAGCCGAACAGCAGGCGAGCGGCATATGCACTTCATCAAGCCGTAGCACGCTTTCGTACAACGCTCCAAAAGAATGACTTTGTGCAGTGGGTTCCTTTCATTCATATTGGGTCGGCATACAGTCTGCAATACAACGTACCGATCGCGACACGCACGACATTATTCGCCGTAGTACCTTCCTAATATGTCTCGGATTAACTTAGAACTGTGAACTTGGGGAGTGTTGTCCTGTCCCATGAATCTTCTAGAGAATCTGGAGTGTGCAAGTGAATCTAAGTGAACTTCAAGTGGTGTGAATGGTGGAAAAGGTGAAAGGGTATTATGCCGAAACAGCTGCCGAGGGTGGAAGGCAATAAGTTTACACGATCACGTGAACTCCTTGAGTTTCTGGCTTGTGGACGAGAGCCTCGCTACTTCGCCCTCTTCTGCTCTGCACCATCACCGTCGTGTGCGACATAGTGTCGTTTCTCATCACCTCAAGTAGCCTGACACCCTCGCATCTTATACTACTCGAAATGGCGCCCCCCTCGTCTGGCGTAAGCAACCACTGACGTGAAAATACTGTATCTCTCGGCTGACCCAGTGTAATATATTCTAGATGACCCTCAAACGGATACACCGCGAAATTGCGGACCTCAAGAAAGAGGATCTGGGAAAGATTAGCCTCGGACCCAAGAACCCTGAGAACCCTTTCGTGTGGAAGGCTCGCATACCCGGTCCAGAAGGCAGTGTGTATGAGGGCGGTGTCTTTGATGTCGAAGTGCAACTCGCGCACGACTATCCGTACGTTTCATGCCACCTGTGATTTCCTCTGGAGCGCGTGCTGAGATTGTGGCTTCTGGGTGCAGATTCTCGGCGCCCAAAGTCCTATTCCTCACACGGTAAGCCGCCACTTTACTTCCGCGAAAGCACCCTTTATTCATGACATATATCTCAGGATATACCACATGAACATCTCCGACCGCGGAAATGTATGCATAGATATCCTCAAGCACAATTGGTCTCCGGCATTGTCGATCTTCAAGGTTATTCTATCGCTCAGCTCGCTGCTGACTGACCCTAATCCAAGTGCGTATACCGTGAGGACGCTCCTGTACATTATTTAATCATCTTTGTTTATCTAGGCGACCCATTAGGTTTGAAACTATTATTTCTTATTGTTCTCAACACTTCCTGACGTGATTCGGGCTTAGTACCATCGATAGCGTCAGAATACCTTCGCCGTCGCGCTACACACGACCAGACTGCCCGTGATTGGACAAAGCTGTACGCAAAACCTGCTGCCCCTGCCCCTGCTGCTCCTCCCCTGTCGAAAGCTGCAACCACAACCGTCTCAGAAGTTATCGACATCGACGCGGCATCATCGCGAGCGAGCAGCTCCTCTCGCACCGCTCCGGCAGCAGCAGCAAGTTCTAGTAGCGCACAGTCGAAGGGCAAAGGGCGAGCATCTGGCGCCAATACACCTGCACCAGCGGCGAA
This sequence comes from Dentipellis fragilis, assembly GCA_004679275.1. Lineage (NCBI taxonomy): Eukaryota > Fungi > Basidiomycota > Agaricomycetes > Russulales > Hericiaceae > Dentipellis > Dentipellis fragilis. The sequence continues at coordinate 4,941 of SEOQ01000606.1, forward strand.
TGGCTCTCGGTCTGGCGATGTCATTGAGATCGACGATTCGGACGATGAGGTAGAAGAGATTGCTGGTGGCGCCGCACGGGGAACAAAGCGCCGCAAGTCAGGGCAACAGGCGAATGGTGCAACAAGTCGTAACACAGAGGAAGGTTCTAGTAGGCGCGGGAAACGCAGAGCAGTGGAAAGGCCTGCACCCACTGCAGACGAGGTTATTGTCATCGAAGATTGATGCTAGGCGAGTGATGCTTCTGGGCCTCTTTATTGTCTGCTGACATTGTTGGTGACATGACAGACAGGAAGTACCTTATCATCATACGTTCCTGTGCTCTTTGCTTTCTTGCTATTTTACAGCGCTTTTGGATGTCTTTCTCTTCCCTCAGCATACTTCTGTTACGTCGGTCATCACGGCTGTATACTATGGTATATCTACTTTTCAAGCAGGAGGCCGGGGACATGCATTGTATTTCTTCGCAATAACGCTAATATTATTATACGTGCCGATTCTTAACTCAGTCCTGACCATACGCAGTCTCATGCGTCCGCGAAACTTAATTCGGGACGCGTTTGGGGTACGCGTCATGAACGCGTCGCGATCATATGATCGTCGTGGGGTGACGTGACAAAGGCACGTGGCATGCATCAACTGGTCACGGTCACGGGTACGCGTCTTGGATTTGGAGGTGAACCGAGGCAAGGCAAAGCAATCCGGCTCAGGTCTTTGCGGCTTTCTCCTCTGGACGATACCCCCATCTCCTGGCTTATATCCAGCATATCTCCAGCCCAGAATTTATACCAGGCGGCAGCACAATATTGTACACCACTGTGGCTCACAGGAACTTACTATTCCTGGACTTGTCCGGTTAACTGCCCCGACTCACGATTTCTGTAACGACACAACGTCCGGCGGCGCATCTCCAGGATGCCTGCGCCACGAATATCCCAGAGCGCAGAAGCGGCGCGTGCGGCTGCTGCTCAGGCCGAATTTAACGAGAAGAAGTGGGTGTGGGTGCCCGACGAGAAGGATGGTTACCTTGCGGGATGGGTGGTGAAAGAGGAGGAGGACTTTGGAGACGTTGTTATGGCTGCCGGAGGAGACGTACGTGGTCAGTAAGAAACACTGTCGCTGCTAACTGAACTATTGCAATAGATCCGACGGTTGCCTTTGTATGCCCTCTCGAAGATGAACCCACCCAAGTTCGATCGCGTCGAAGATATCGCAGATCTAACGTTCCTGAACGAAGCTAGTGTTGTGCATAATCTCAGATTAAGGTATGGCTCAGGAGCTATCTACGTACGTGCCGCTTTCTTCTCTACTTAACGAACAAGTGAACATTAACGCTTGGTCTTTCAGACATATTCCGGCTTATTCTTAGTCGCCATCAATCCTTACCAGAATCTCCCTCTTTACACCTCCGCGATTGTACAACAATACCGCAACAAACGCCGCGATGAGAACCCACCACATATATTCGCCATTGCCGAGCGGGCCTGGGTCAACATGGGAGAGGAGCGGGAGAACCAGAGTATTCTTATCACCGGAGAGTCTGGTGCAGGTAAGACAGAAAGCACGAAGAAGGTAATCCAGTATCTCGCAGCCATTGCTACCGACACCCACCGCTCCTCGACACCCGCACATTCGCATTCACACTCACAATCCCTTTCCTCGTCTTCGTCTCTCAACGCTATCATGCCGTCGACGGGCCTTCCTAGGAACTCTTCATTCCGCCACAAACACCATCAATCAATGGCCGTCTCTGCCTCTGGCTCCCAGATTAACTCTATGGGACGTCTCGGTCTTCTCGAGCGACAGATTCTGCAGGCGAACCCGATTCTCGAGGCGTTCGGAAATGCGCAGACGCAGCGCAACAACAACTCTAGTCGATTCGGCAAATTCGTCCGGATAAGCTTCGCTCCAGACGGCAGCATTGCAGGCGCCAATATCGACTGGTATCTGCTCGAGAAGAGCCGAGTTGTCATGAGAAGCGAAGCCGAACGTAGCTTCCATGTGTTTTACCAACTAATGGAGGGCGGTGGTGCTCTGAAAGGTACGTACAGAGGTACGTCAATTCGAGCCATATACTGAGTCCTCTGAAGATACGCTACTCTTGGACGGCAGAGTGGACGACTACGAGTACCTCAATAAGAGCAGGCGAGAGGTTGATGGCATCAATGATCTCGAAGAATGGGGTGCTCTCAAGGCAGCATTGGAAGTCGTGGGTTTCTCTGCAGCGGAGCAGCTTGACTTGTTCCGCATAGTTGCAGCTATCCTCCACCTGGGGAATATTACCATCACTGCAACACGTGCCGACGATGCGGTGATGCCTGACCCTTCGCAAGCAGAGCGGGTTTGCCATCTTCTTGGCATTCCGGTTGCCGAGTTCACTCGTGCTGTTCTACGTCCACGAGTCTTGGCTGGTAGGGAGTGGGTCACTCAGGCTAGGACACGGCAGCAAGCCCTCGACGAAATTGCCGCACTCTGCAAGACGCTATACGAGAAGTCCTTCGGGTCCCTTGTCGACCGGATAAACCGTGCTCTTGACCGCCCATCCTCGAAGTCGACGTTCATTGGTGTCCTGGATATCGCTGGTTTCGAAATCTTCGAGGTCAACGCCTACGAGCAGCTGCTGATCAACTACACGAACGAGAAGCTGCAGCAGTTCTTCAATCACCATATGTTCGTGCTCGAGCAAGAAGAGTACGCTCGGGAAAGCATCGAATGGGACTACGTCAACTTCGGCCTCGATCTGCAGCCGACTATTGACCTCATCGAAGGCGGCGGCAGCGCCATTGGCGTCCTCAGCCTCCTCGACGAAGAGTGTATCATGCCTAAAGCGACGGACCTGACCTTCACGAACAAACTGCATCAGCTCTGGAGTGGTGAGGTTCCCGCTGGCGAGGAGCCCCATCCCGGTCGCGACAAGTACGAGCCGCCGCGGTTCCACCAAGGCTTCATCGTGCACCACTACGCCGGCAAGGTCGAGTACCGGACCGATGGCTGGCTGGACAAGAACAAGGACCCTCTCAATGACAACGTGACGCGCGTGCTCGCATCCTCGCAAGAACGCTACGTCGCCTCCCTCTTCTCCGACTTCGTCGAGACCCCCGCATTTGGTCTCAGCGCGGCATCGTCTGGCGCAGCAAACATGTTCACAATCGGGAAGAAGCGCACGCTGAAGAAGGGTGCCTTCCGCACCGTCGGACAGCGGCACAAGGAGCAGCTCGCCAGCCTCATGGCCCAGCTGTATGCAACGCAGCCGCACTTCGTGCGCTGCATCGTCCCCAACACGAACAAGAAACCGGGCCGCGTCGATGTGCCACTCGTGCTTGACCAGCTCCGCTGCAACGGTGTGCTCGAGGGCATCCGTATCGCACGCCTCGGCTACCCCAACCGGCTCCCCTTCGTCGAGTTCCGCCAGCGCTACGAGGTGCTCACGCCCGGCATCATCCCGCGCGGATACATGGACGGCGCAAGGCGTGCCTGCGCATGGTCGACGCGCTCGAGCTCGACAAGTCTATCTTCCGCATCGGCACGTCCAAGATCTTCTTCAAGGCGGGCGTGCTCGCCGAGCTTGAGGAGCGCCGCGACGCGTTGCTGTTTGATATCTTCTCGAAGCTGCAGGCGGTTGCGCGCAAGTTTACTGCGCGGAGGCAGATGAAGAAGATTTTGAATCGGGCGGTCGCTATTCGGACTATCCAGCGCAATGCCAGAATATATGCAGAGCTTAGGGAATGGCCATGGTGGCGTCTGTATACTAAGGTATGCATTTCTCACCCTTCGAAAATTTTCTGTACACTCATCATATGCTAGGTCCGACCGCTGCTGGCTGCGACTCGCAATGATGACGAGCTGCGACAGAAAGAAGCAGAGTTGGCTCTTGCCAAAGAGCGAGCTGAACGAGATGCCAAGGAGAAGGAAGCTTTGTCCGCACTGAAGATGCGTCTCGAAACCGAGAAGCGCAAGATCGAAGACTCTCTGGAAGCCGAGCGGGCTCTTGCTATCGACAAGGATGCATTGCTAGAACGAAGCAAGAAACGAGAACTCGAGCTCGAAGAAGAGGTTGCTGCTCTGCAGTCTGACATCGAGACGCTCGATTCGCAGCTAGATCGGGCCATCGAGATGCAGAAGAAGAGCGAGGAGAATCACGCGGAGCTCACTCGTGCGTTCGAGAAGGCAGCCGAGACGTGCGTCCAGCTCGAGGCTGAGCAGAAGGAATGGGCCAATCGGGAAGAGGAGCTTGTAATGCAGCTCACCGAGGCGGACCAGACTATCGAGCAACTGCAGGGCGAGAAGGAGAAGCTGGAGAAGGAGAGCGAGGACCTGCAGCAACAAGTATCGCAGCGGAAGGAGGACCTTGACCGAGCGAAGGAACGCATGGAGGCAACTATTTCAGACCTGGACAGCAAGCTGAGCCTGGAAGTCCGAAATAGGTATGCCCTCTTCGTTGTTACTAAGCTTAGATGCTGAAGTCAGTGCAGGGACTTGGTCAAAGACAGGGCAGAAACGCTCGAACAGGATGCTCGTCACTCCAAAGAGCAGCTGGCCGAGCTCGCGCGGACTGCCAACGAGTACTCTTCTATGATAGAACGCAAGGAGAAGACGATCGAACGCCTCACGACGGAACTAGAACAGTCAAAGAAAGAGCGCAATCGTCTTTCGCAAGAGATCACCGAGCTGCAAGGCCAGGTCCACACGCTCGAGGCCGAATTGCATTCTCAGAAGGACATTGGCGAACGTAATGCTTCTGTTCATGCCAAGCTTCAAGAAGAGCTGGACGAGCTTCGCGCACTCATGGAGGCCAAGACCAGCGAGGAGACGCGCCGAGGCGAGGTCGAGAAGCGCAGAGAAGAAGAGCTTCTTGATCTGCGCGGCCAAGTCAGCTCGCTGCAGAACGAGCTCAACGACGCCCGCCGCTCCGTTGTAGAAACCCAGAGCAAGGCCAAAGTCGAGCTGGACTCCACCCTCCGGGAACACAAGTCCCTGCTGCAGAGCCATCGCTCATTGTCGGATCGCATGCAAGCAAGCGACTCACAGCTCAAGAAGACTGAGGTGTCCCTTACGGAAGCCGAGAAGGCCAAGCGAGCTCTAGACTCTGAACTTCAAGCGCTGCGGTCAAGACAGATCGATACTGAAGGAGAGCTGGCTGAAGTCCAGAAAGCCAAAGAGGTATGTCGCTGTCATACCTATCCCTTCATGACATTTGTTGATGTTGCTTGCAGAGTCTAGAGCGCCAGCTCTCCGCTGCGCAAACCAAGTACCAAGACTTCGAGGATGCCGCACTGCAGCTGGAACGCGAGAAGGGCACGCAGGATCGCCATATCGAGACCCTGAAGAAGCAACTGGAGGCGGAATCGACGAAGCGAGCACAGCTAGAGAAGGCCATCTCGAGTCAGAAGTCGGAGATCATTCAGCTCAAGGATCATAACAGCAAGTACCATCGGGACCTCAACAAAGCACAAACAGATTTGAAGAACTGCGAGTGGCAGGTCAAGCAGCTCGAATCACGTCAGGACAAGACTATCGTTGAGCACGTGCATGTCCTCGAGGAAGCCAAGCGCGTTACCGACAGACAGCTTCAAGAGGCTCAGCTCGAGTTGCAGAAGAATGCGACTTACATTCGTTCTCTCGAGAAGGTCAAGTCACGCCTGACCAGCGAAGCCGAAGACCTCGCACGCGAGACTGAGCGTGAGCACGCGGAACTCCGGTCTAAGGAGAAGGCCGCAAGAAATCTGGAGGATAAGGCTAATCGCGCGTTGATGGAGGTAGACAAGGAGCGCAAGAATCGCGAGGCTGCGGAGATCCACATTCGCAGGCTGCAGACCGACCTCCAGAATACTCGGGACCAAATAGCGGACGTGACGCAGCAATTCCTAGCCATGCAGCGGTCCAAGGACAACCTGGAGATGGAACTTGCGCGTCTGGCCGATGAGACGCAAGCGCCTGATTCTATGGCCAAGATGCAGCGGCAATACGAAGCTCGCATCTCACAACTCGAGGGCCAACTCCAGGAAGCCGACTCAGCAAAAGCAATGGCTGCGAGGATACGACAGCAGGTTGATCGTCAACATGCCGAAATCCGAAGACTTATAATGAGCGGCAACGTCAATGACGACAGCTTCCGGAATCGATTGCTGCAAGAGCTCCAGCTCACGGAACAGGAGATAGAGAGAGACCTTTCTTCCCGCACGCCACACACCCCACGTCGCTCGTCTGACGCACGTACGCTTGCGAACGTGACACCAACCAAGCGCGGCTCGTTGGCCAGTAACGGTATTCTCCGTCCGCGTACGACTTCTCAGGTTGACTCGCCCAGGAAAACAGACGGTCAGGTCGCTGCCCTCAGACAACAGGTCCAATTACTTGAACTCAAGATGGCAGCGTCAGATCGCGTTCGTCAACATCTGGANGTTTCTCTCCGGGAATTGACTGCCGAGCTGGATACCAGCGACGGGTCGAAGGCCTCGCTCGAGCTATATCGCAAAAGGCTCTCCAAGGAGAACAGTCGCCTCGCAGAACTATTGGACGATGAAGCTGAGGCCAGACGGCATGCCGAGGCTGCGAAGCTCGAAGGCATCCAGGAGATGTGGAATAAATTCCAGAACACTATCGCTGCTGAACGTGAAAGCTATGCGCGCCTCGACGAGTCGAAAAAGGCTCTGGTGAGAGCGATTCCGGTTGATGGTGAATAACTTGACATTAACGGAACGATTGCAGGTCGTACAGCAACGTAATGCGCAAGTGGAGCTTGAAGACCACAAACGCCAGGTTCAAGAACTCTCGCAATCGAAGAAGCAGCTGCAAACCGACGTCGCTGACCTCAAGGACCGCCTTGAGGTGGAGATGATGGCCAAGAACGAGGAAGCTAGCGCACGTAGAGCAGCACAGTCCCGACTCCAAGAGCTCGAAGTTACTTCGACAACGTCCAGCACTGTTCAGTCCGAGCTGCAAGAAGCGATGAACTCCTTCAAAGCTAAATCTGACTCATATCGTGCGAGGCTCGAAGCCGCGGAGATCGAGAAAGTCAAAATCGCGCGGCAAGAAGCTATTGTCCGTCGATCTCTTGCCGAGGCCCATAAGGCTCAAACGGATCTAGCCGCAGAGCACGATGCGAGCGAACGTCGACTCAAAGAAGCAGAGGAACGCATTCAAGAGCTCGAGGCCAGGATTGAAGAGGAGAGCCGCGAGTCATCTGATATGGATGTCCTGCGTCAACGTCTCGCTGAAGAGATGGACGACGAGCGCAAACAGTACCAGAAAGATCTCGCTGAGCGTGACTTTACAGCTGACCAAACGCGCAAGAAGTACCAAGGTGGGACTTGCACTCTCGTTCCACGATACCGGCTAATGACTCGTATGCATTTACAGCTGAACTAGCGCAATTGAGTGAAGGTATGTGTTTCTAAATCTCTAGTGAGTTATGTCTCAACAACGACATATAGAACTTCAAAGCCAGCGTGGTAGCATGAGCAAAATCCGCGAGGAGCTCCGCACAGTCCGGTCAGACTATGACGAGCTGCAATTGCGCTACGACGACGAAGTTTACAGCGGTGCTTCTTGGAAGAAAGAGCGCGAGCGTCTCGAGACCAAGATTGGGGATCTTTCCAAGGCATACGAGTCTTCGACGGCGGCGCAAAACGAACAGCAAGCACAGATCGTCGCATTGCATTCGCAAGTGCGCGAGCTGCGCAGTGTACTCAACGATGCCGAGGCGGACCGGGCACTTCTGCAGAAGGCGCGCCGTGCGCTTCAGGCAGAACTCGAGACCATCAAGCTCGACAGTGCGGATGCGGCGCGCATGAGCTCTGATCGCGAGCTACAGACGCTGCAGCTGAAGAAGCAGGATCTTGAACGTGCTCTCGAGGAACAAAGCGACCGCGTCGAGATGGCGTATGAGCGCATGAAGAAGGCTGAATCACATTCGCAGGAATGTCAAGTCGAGCTGGGGCGAGTGCGCGTGGAAAATTCAGAACTCGACAAACTGAACGTGCGTACTGCGTCCTGCCCGCTCGCCGGAGGCTGAAGTTGACTTCATTTTTGATAGGCCACGCTAGAGAAGCAGATCAAGGAGCTGAATCTGCGTATCGTCGACCTTGAGACCCGCTCATACTCTCGGACACCACAGAATGCGCAGGCAGCCGCTGCAACACAAGCGACAGTCCGCCGGTTGGAAAGCCGCATTGAGGAACTGACAAACCAGCTCAACCAGGCGACAAAGGATCGCTCGCGCGCGTCGCTCTCCCGCGACCGTGATGCCGTATTCCGGCTCGCGGAGAGTGACCGCCAGCGCGCTCGTCTAGAGGAGGAGGTGCGATCATATGAGGAGAAGGTTGACGCCATGCGGAAAACGATGGACCAGATGGTGCGTCCAACAAACGCCCGCATTATATGGTGCTGACATTTGATCAATATCCTTACAGCAAACGACAGAAGGCGAACTTCAGCTTGCGAAGCGACGCGCAGAGCGTGAAACTGTAGACTTGAAGCAGAAGTCGCTGAAGTAAGACATTTAATCTTCGGCCGTTGGTTATCTGACTCTGACGGTGGCCTTACTTTCTAGCCTCGAGCGTCAGGTAGAACGCCTGCGCGCACGGCTTGACCGACCGTCCTCGATGCTAGACCGCGGTTCACCCGCAAGCTCACCACGCAAATTCGAGTCATAGGCTATATATGCTTGGGGGCGATAACGATGATGTACTCGAGTATGTGTATACTTGGACGATCCCCTTCTTTTGCGAATCCCTTGCTCTGACGATCTCGATCTTTCTGCCATGAACTCATCAGTTTTGTATTACACACCCCGCTATGGCCCGACACTGTCTATTGTACTATTTCTATATACCAGTACCGACACCGAACAATGAACACGATTTCTTTTCCTCTTTCAATCACAGGTTGAGTTCCGCAACTGTATCGTCAAAACCAACGGTCAGTCCCAACGGTAATGACCTGAGGTGTTTTTGTTTGTAGCCAGGCGAGACAACTGACCTAGCCAAGATTGAAAGATAAGGCATAAGTATCTCCCCCGTACTCCAAGAACCTCAGATAGCTTCTATCTTCCGCACTACCATCATCTACCTTCGAGTTTTACTCTAAGCTTGCTATCTCATATCATAGACAATGTCTACCATCACCATCACCCCTTATACCAAGTGCTCCACTCTTGTGCGAGCACCTACTCTTCGCGGCGCCAGTCCGGCCCCAGGGTCGGCGGCGTTCGAGAAGAAGTTGACGAAGCGCCTTCGGGCAGCTGCACCAGCCGACGACTCTTTCAAGAGCAGGCTGGTCTACAAGGCCACCAGCTGGATCGGTACGCCCCTCTTCTCTCTCTCCTCTCCATCGCGAAGCTAACCAGCTGCCTGTCTCAGACCGAGTCCGGGGCCTGCCCAAGCGAGTCATAGAGCTCCCCGCAGCCCCGCCTCCGTCCCGCGCGGCATCCTGCACGGTGCCCCTCATCTTCGTGACCTCCGAGGAAGAGTCTGGTGCCGAGTTCAAGCCCGTCGCGCGCCAGCAGCGCGTCAAGACCGTCCGCCCCAAGGACGGCACGCTCGTGGTCCCGCGCGTGCGCTACACCTGGCAGTGGAACCCGGAGGCAGACGTGCTTTCGGACCTCCCGCAGAAGCTGGCGCAGCCGGACCTGGCCTACCTCGACGACTCACTCGACTCCATCCCCGAGGAGGCCGATCAGGTCGTAGATGTTCGCCAACGCCTGAGCGACATGGACGCGCTCGTGGAGATGCTGCGCGCGGAGATCGCCGCAGAGGGCAGGGCCGACGAGGACTCCTGCGACTATTCGGACGAGACAGTGCGTATGGGCGTTCCCGGGCTGGTCTTTGACAAGAACGACAGCCCCGTCCTCGAGAATACCTCGATGCCGGTCACGCCGGTCCTGCGGTTCACGCCGGCGACCCCGACGATCGACGACGGCGAGTTCAAGACGGCCGAGGAGTTCGAACTCGACCTGTCTGCAGAGCAGGACGAAATCCTCAAGTTCCTCGGCGGCATGTGGAGCGGCGCCGCAAGGGGACTTCTAGGTTGGTTGAGGCTGTAGGCGGACTTGGGGACGTCGGCGGGGCTTTCAATCGCGAAGGAAGCTCCGTTGGCTACTCGACGATGCTGACGGTTTTAAACTGGCCTGGGGCTGGGGCGAGCGGGTTTCATCTTCTTGGCACGTTTATTCCCCCACACTTTTTACTTTCCTGCTTTCACATCTTCTCGAGTTTCCCGGTCTGCTTTTTTTCTAGGATCAAGTTCGCCGGTCTCCGAGCTCAGTGGGCTTTGTGCGTCGTTGTCGAGGTGATGTCTGGCCAACATTACTGAGATGGCGGCGTTGACATTGTCGCACTGCTTGCAAGGAGTGACCGCGAAGAATGTGAGTATCAATTTCCCCTATATAGTTCTGGCATACTGTTCACTCGCCTGGAATTTCAGGTCGAGGGACCGGGGTTGGGAGTGGATGGGTGTGTGTGTGTGGGTGTTGCGTTTCCTCGGCACGTTTTCTCTTCGAATCATTCCATCTTCTGCTTTGATCGTTTCTAGAATCTGGCGACTTCCGACCTCAGCGGGCTTTGCGCGTTGTCGTTGCGGTGGTGTCTGGCCAACATTGCCGTGGCGGCGATGTGTTCATTGTCGCGCTGCATGCAAGGCACCCAAGAGAAAATTGTAAGTAATTATTTTATCTGAACTTCGATGTCGACTATTCTCTTACCTGTACCTTTTGCTTAACAGGAAGACACCGCGGAGAGAAGGTCTGTGGTGGTTGTGGTGTTTTCGGTCTTGCTCGTCGTGGTCGTCGTTTCGGTCTCTTTCTCTTTCTCGGACTCGTTCTTGTTCTCGGACTTCTCGTTTTCGGACCTCTTCCCGTTCCTATTCCTGTTCTTCTTCCCGTTCTCGGACCTCTTCTCGTTCCTATTCCCGTTCCTCTTCCCATTCCCGTTCCCGTTCCCATTCTCGGACTTCCCTTCCCTTCCCGTTCCCGTTCCCAGTCCCATTAGTCACCTTGTACTTGCCAGAAATACATACCGGGGAGGGGTGCAGCAATGCACCCCCACACGGCGCGGACCGGCACCTCGTAGCGCACCGAGGTGTCCCCGCGCTGTGCCGCCTCCGCCATAAGGGCGGCCCGAGTCCCTGCAGCGCACAGGGGCTCGGGTTTAGCCTGGCGGAGGCGGGCGAGGTGGGGGGCGAGGCGGCGGTGGCCGTCTTGCCCTCCACTGAGTTGGTTTGGTCGCTGTACTTTAGGGTTAGGGTTACGCCGGGTTAGTGGGTAGTGTGTGGTGGGTGGGAGGGAGGGACTTCGGGTAAGGAGGTGGGGGGGTCAGTGAGGTGGGGTCGAGTGAGGTAGTGATGGGCAGGGTTTGCAGTGTTTTTTTCCTGGGTATCTTGGGTTTGAGGCTCTGTCGCATTATTTATGGACGCTGTCCTGGCCTTTCTACCTCTGCTGCTAGAGAGTGATTGTCAGAACGACTGTTGAAAGCGATCTTACCAGAAGGTGTGCGTATGATTGTATGCTCACCATGGTCACAAGACTGTCCCTTGTCCAAAATCCACGACAGAGTCCCTAGGTCCATCATCGTGATCCTGAACGTCCTAAGCCAAAAACGTCAGCGCCTTGGATAGATCTAGCCAGAGTGCTCCCTTCGTTCCGTCAGTGAGTGGTGAAGATGTCTTCTTTGATATAACCGCATAGATATGGATATGTACGCCAGGGTATATTGTATATTCCACTTAGATACGCGCGCTCGTCCACCGCTACTTCTCTTCCTTAGGATCAGGATACAGCTACACCGACAGGTCAGTTCACTCAATGCGTCAGAAGTCGAACCACTGACCTTCCCGGGGTTCATAATGTTAAGCGGATCGATCGCTTTCTTGACGGTACGCATGAGCTCCACAGTGCCCGCGCCAAGTTCTTCGACGAGGTACTCCTTCTTGCCGACGCCGACGCCATGCTCGCCCGTGCCTATACGCCGTCAATCAAGTTTGCACCATGCCAGCGGTAAAACCACAAGGCACACTCACATGTTCCATCGAGCGCAATCGCACGGTGTACGAGCCGATGCACGGCCGCCTCGACGCGCTTCTGCTCCTCCGCGTCCTTGAACAGGAGGAGAGCATGGAAGTTGCCTGCCGGGCCGTAAGTCCAGGTCACAACGAGCAGTGTACAAGAGGCGTACCGTCGCCGACGTGTCCGACAATAGTCGACTTGATCCCCGCCTCCGCAAGATCCTTCTTCGTCTCATGCACAAGCTGCGGCAGCTTCGACACCGGCACGCTGCGCACATATGCAGCCCAATCAGCACCTCCACCATAAGCCACGACCCAAGTGAAAACGGTCCGCACGACTCACCAAACGTCCGTCGTCCAGCACCGCGTCCCGGGCGCGCTCGCCAGCGTCGCATTGAGCGCATGCTTGCGGTGCGACCACAGCGCGTCCGCGTCGTCGTCCGTGCTGGCGAACTGGAACCCCGACCCGCCGTGCGCGCGCACGATGCCGCGCACGGTCGACGCGGCGGCTTTGACGGCGGCCGGTGCGCCTTGCAGTTTGAAGAAGAGGGAGTCGAGGACGGGGAGCGGGTGTGGGAGGAGCTGGGAGAGGGCCGACATCACTAGACGCGGTCGTGGATGAGGATAAAGG
>SEOQ01000607.1:0-17486 GCA_004679275.1 Dentipellis fragilis
CGACAGGGACGAGGACGCCGCCGGCCTGCCCCATGACGAGGTTGGCCTCGGGGGGCGGCACGCCGTTGTGCGCGGCGGCCTTCCGGCGCATGAATGCATTCCAGAGCGGCTGGGTCGCGAGCGCGAGGAGCACGCCGACGAGGAGGCCGAGGAAGGAGAGGCCGGTCATTTGTGCGTTGAAGTGGTGCTGCGTCGCGAAGACGATGGGGAAGGACTGGAAGGCGAGGTAGAGGATGCCGAGGATGAGCGCGTTCCTATGGGTTTCGTGTGAGATTTGAGGGTAGGTGAAGGGAGCGGAGGACGTACCATAGTGCTAGTAGGAATGACATGAGGTCGAAGATGAGGATTTCTGTGGGGCAGAAGGCAGGCTGTTAGTGCCCGGTAAATCACGAGCGTGGAGGATCTTACCGAAAGGCTTGTATAGATTTGCGAGCAGTGCAGAGCGGACGCTGCCCCCGGCGACTCGGTCCACGGATGCCCAATACTTAACATCTCCAGTGGTCTTGCGCAGCTTTGCCACCTTCTTGCTCAGCAGGACCTGGATGGTCGTCTCTGGGACGCACTGCGCGGGAAAGGTTAGATGGAAAGGCCGGCAAGGCGCAAAGCATTGTTACTTACAACAACGATGAGGATCGTCTGGAAGAATATCCAGATGAGCATGACTCTGAAAGTCCACCTCCACGAGGTATTTTGGTTAATAAATCTGCAGGTACGAGATTAGTCCTCACATGCCGGTAAAAAAGCAAAGGATATTTTGCTCACCCTCCGATCACCGGACCGACGATAGGGCCCACGACAGGCGAAATGGTGAATATTGCCATGGGGCTGCATAATCATGAGCATATACGCGCCTCAGCCAAGCACAATGCTACTCACGTTGCTACCTCCGCATTCGAGAACATGTCGCTGATCGTACCTCCCGCGATGCAGAGGAACGCAGACCCGCAGAAGCCGCAGATAAACCGGAAGATTGTATACACCGCTAATCGCATGCCACCGCTGTGTCAAAACCGGGCTCCACGCGCATCGGGGAGGAAAGGCGGGCACGTACCGATATCCGGCGCGAACGCGACGGGCCATGTGAAGGCGAACAAAAACACGAAGGAGAGCCGGTAGATGATGTTCTTCCCGTAGATCTCTCCCAGAGGCTGGAAGATCAGCGAGCCCAGGCCGAGACCAAGGATGAACAGGCTGAGGGCGAGTACAGTGATTTCTTCGCTGACCGCAAAGGCGTTGGCTACGCCAACTGACGCAGAGGCAGACTGCAAATAGGGCACGGCGATGTCAGTACATACAGAAACAAAGGAGCAGGCGACCCGCGCTTACGATGGACGCGTTGCACGTCACGCAAACGGACGACAGGCTGAGTATAAGGGTAGCTAGCCACTTCCTGCCCAAGGGAATATTTTGCGGGTCCTCAGCCTGGGACAGTGTGACTTCATACGGGTCCTCTGTTGCCGGTGACGACTCCGCCTCCTTCGATTTCTCGACGCGGTCTGGCGTGACATCAGAAGGGGTCCTGGAAAGTGACATTGCGCGGATAGAATGGCCCGGGAAAGGTTCGACACGAGGAATGGCGGTGGTGTGTTGGAATGCAGGGCACAACCACCGCGCTGAAGGGCCCAGTATATATGCGCGATGCGTGGTCCTACCATATACCCCGCCCCCTCACGTCCCTCCAAAACAATTAGTCAAACATCCCCATCAACCCCGCCAGTCAACGAACAGTCCCGGGCGCTTGCAGCAGCGCACTTACTGTCCTTCCAGCCATAAAGACAGCAGCAGCACACACGGTCCGATATGCGGCTGAAATGCTGAGCGGCAGGCCGACGTCTGATTGGCTGCCTGGGCCGTTTGTCAGTATCCCGCTCGCGCTGAATTATTGCTGCTCGATAAATTGACGAAGCCCAGACGCTCCTCGCGCGACAGCCCCGTCGTCAGTTGAAGCTCGGAATTACGCAGCGCCCACTAGCCTTATAGATCCGCGTGCGGTATAGCGCCTGGAATGCGCTGATACTTGCAAGAAAACAAGAGCGTCGAGAAAAAGAAACCATTCCGAGCGACTTGGAACGACGTGCAGATCCGCGATATTGCAAGGGTTAGTCAGGGTCCACGGACGGAAGGTCGCGGCGTAAGATGGATGACCAGCGCGCTGCCCAGGAATGTCCCAACTTTCCCACTGACTTTGGGCAGGCGGCAGGCGGCATGGCGGTCGTTGAAATCAAGGCATATGCAGAACATTGAGTCAAGCCGCGCCGTCGATCGTGCCGCCGCGAAATTGAGTGTTCTTCCGTTCGTGCAGCGGAAGTAAATCCCTGCAGGCTCCGAACCGCCAATATCCAATCCTGGACTTCTCGATGTCGACATGTTCGAAAGAGCAGGTCTCGAGGATCTAACTATCGACGGCGGCCACGGCCCATAGGACTCTGAATACTCGCCCGATACATTGCAGTCGGCAACATATAAGAGGCAGTGAGGCATTCTACTAGTAGTGCACGAGCGCACAGCCTAGTCTCCGTTGCGACTGACCGCACACCCGACATCCACCATTCGCCATCTTCCACGTCGTCAAATCAGTCCAACAACGAATCTTAACAACGAACCCACAATTCAAACAACTAGATTAATATACACGAAAGCCACAGCAGTATACGTACTGAGTTACGAGTATGTACTTGCAAAAAAGCGGGGCGGTGTTAATGGTAGGCAGGAATATAGGGCGTTCTAATAAGCATCATAGATGGTCGATGAAGTAGTGGTGCGTGGTGCGGGATGCGGGATGCGGGTGCCAGCTGTCAGCGCAGCGCAGTGCAGGTAAAGTAGAGTACATATGATCCAAATGGACATCGCCGAACGGACAGCGAAGAGCGGGAACGCGGAACACGGAACATGGAGAACGAAACGTGGGACACGGAACAGGCGAGACGAGACACAAGACATAAATGAGGAACGAGAAATAGGAAACAGGGAGAGTAACATGAAGAGAGACGGAATGCGCTGCATCAAGAAGCCAGAAGTGGATAACATAGATCAAGGAAGGATATCATACAGAGAAATCACGAACCAGACGCGAGATGGATACTCAGATATTTAAAAAAAAACACAACACAAAAACCAACTTACGGCACCCCAAGAATGCCCAACGACAGCGTCGACGCATTGCGGCTCAAATCAATCTCGATCTCGGGCTCAGGCTCGGCCCTCTTCTCGCCCAGCTCAACACTCGCGTCCTCCGGGACCCGCAGCGCCACAGCCAAGGACGTCGACATCGTCGCCTCGACCTCCGACCTGCTGTTCTCGCGCTCGGGCATCGCGATCTGGCGCGACCCGCGGCGCGGCGGCGGCGAGAGCGACGTCATCTCGTGGTCCTGCGGCGAGCGCTCGGGCGNGGGCGGGCGGGAAGTGGCGGCTAAGCTCAACGCTGCGTGGAGCAGCGGTGACGGTGTATCTCGCGGCTGTGTGTGTCTTAGAAAAGCTATGGTGCTTATCTAAGGGAAGGATCGTACCTCTGGTGTTGTATACGGGGAGGAGGGGGCGGCGCGAGGCGGNCCATCGTCCGGTCCTCTCGCCTCCGATGACAACATCGTCAATGGCAAGCTAGAGGTTTACTAGCTTAGCCATGGACGATGAGACGACGTTGAAGGATATCTACCTGGATTCGGGAACGTAGATTCTCGAGGGTGAAGCCCAGGACGAAGACTCTGTAGGTGAGCCCGTGGCGTATGCCCACGTACAATTGCTGGAGCCAAGTTGAGGCACGGTTACTCTCCAGACGGAGCGCTGAGAGCCGGGTCGTCTCCCTGTAGAACGGCGACAGGGTGGCGGTCGTCAGCGACGATGTCAAAGCGCAAATCGTGATGTATTTACCTGTCCACGTCTGCAGATAGCATTGCGGTGTCGATATCCAACGAGGCAGCTTCGTGAAGCTGGTTGATTACAAGCTCCAGCCAGATCTCAGCGTTGCGAATCCTGGTCCGGGGCAACAACCACAAAACGACGCCATACAGAACGGTGAGGAGGGCGAAGACACCACAAACCGTGCCGAAGACATCCATGGGATAAGACATGTTTGGAAAACGACGAAGGAACAAGGTGAGGTCGAGGTGATTGATCAGGTCGAGAGAGGAGAAAGAGGGAGAGTGGAGGGGGGGGATAAGACTCAAGAGGCGGTGCCTCGTGCCCACCGGCAAATGCCATCGTCATACCAAACCAAGTATCATACTCATAACAATCCACACTTTCCACGCCTCCCAATGGTCAGACAGACAGGACTCAGGAGACAACGATACGAGTGTGGACATAGTCTGGCATTGTTCACAACGATCCAGACTGTAGCCCACCGACGAACCATGTATACTATCGACGCTACATTGCAAGAAAATAGAAATAAACACGAGTACTCACAAAGTCAATATTGATGATGCGGCTGATTTGAGATCGTCATTGATTAGCTTTGAGAGCCTGTGATAAGATTGCGGTTTCTAGGTTGCGATCTGCGCGATGGCCATGGTAACGATGGTAAACGGTCGATGGGAGGTCGGATAAATCGAGGAATCAAATCGGGGTGCTGTTACGCATGCTTGGACTCTCGGAATTTGTTGTATCTTGCTGGATGCTTGCTATAGAGCGTCTTCAGCACAGGGCGTGGTGAGATAGGCAAATTACTCACCTGTCGTACCAAGACACCTCGCACCAGCTTCTCCCACCCCTTCCTACTCGTCTAAAAATGCCACGTAAATCACAAAACTGCATTTGGAGGCTGTTACACGTATGCGGGCGGGTGGAGATCCTCATTCCTTGCCGAAAGCTGGGTAGCAGGAATTTTGAGCACAGAAGAGGAGAATAAAGGTCAACCACGCACCCATTGCACCTAGCCTCCACACCATCCTGCCCGCGTGCCCGACAGTCGTCACATAATTTGCGACGGTGATGCTGCGTGCCATTATACGTGTCGGAACTCTCGGTCATCGGGTCTTGTTCAAAGTTGAGTGCTGCGGGTCCTAAGCATAGAAAGTGGTGATGAAGATGAATTACTCACCTGTCGTACTGATGACCCGTACCATTGTCCTGCCCACTCGCCCAACCTCGTTCAGCAACAACTGCGGGAGACAAATGTCTTGTGGATTGAAGGGCTAGTGAGTGTAGCGGAGCCGTCGAGGGTATAGAGAGCGACTAGATGAGAACGGTGCGACCCCGACGGACGTCCCAGGCGACGTCAATGCGACAGAGCTAGACGCGATAGAACGTGAGTGAGTNCAACAGGAAATGACACCCATTGCGACGTACATAGCGACCCAACAGCTCGCCCGAGTAGCCCGAGACGCAAGCGCTCACGAAGATACGGTATAAATGCTCGGAAATTGAAGTCGTTATTTCTCTGCTTGTCTGGTGGCTGTTGGAAGACTGTTACCGACGTCGAAACCTGGAAAGGGTTTGGAAGGAAAATGAATATGTTATGATTTTAGAGAGACGTGTGATTATAGAAAGGGGGAGAGGGTACGTACCCTGTATTTCACGATAGCCGCCCGAACCAACATGACACGTGTATGATGGAGCTGCGAGTGAAGGCAAAAGAAAACGTCCAGCGACCCAAATACGCATCTTCTGCATCAAAAATTTATCAAAGGATAGAGAAGGGATATTTTGACGTGAAGGGATTCGATGACGGGGTAGGGGATGGGGAGGGGACGGGATACCCGGGGATTCAGGGGTGCGGAAGGGAGTTGTTGGTTTCCGCCAGCACTGACCTAAGTATGGGACCGGTGAGACGCCAACAGTGTGATAACGTCGGCGAAGCACGAGTTTCATGGCGACCTACATAATACGGCACATCATGCATTGCTCAATGGAGTGTGAACGGGCGGCCTGACATAGGCAGCCAGGCATCGAACTGTTCCCAAGGGGCACGATGCATTGCGCCAAACTCACGTTTCGCACTCCAGGCTCAGTCCCAGCCCCTGAGTCCCAGACGTCGTGCATCGCCAGAAAAGGATCAGGAGTGCTTCGAAACTACAAAGAAGGAAGGTAGACGTCAGTCAAATCCAGTAAACCATTATGCGGATGACAAACTGACATTGAAACCCGTCGTGCGACTTTTGTACTTACCAGCAGAATGGCTTCAAGATGGCTATCATTTCAGAGGTCAACACCATTGGGAATTCTTAGTAACACTCGTACTCACCAGAGTCACCACGAGTAAGTGATTCCACCTACGGACAATGGCTTGTCGTCCACATTTGGCAATGTGAGGACGGACGTAATTCCTGTAACGAACATCAATGATCCTGAGCAAGTCGTATCATGACACGAGGCACAGACTATATGAGCTATCCGAGTGACGATGTCCGTCTAAGGAACAAGGGCACTGTATTACAGTGTGATTTACGTACTTGGAGAACTTCATCCAGACGGCAGTGTGAGCGCGAGCTTCCGATGGTTTCCTGATAGGAAATCGCACATCTGATATGACGTTGTACTCGGATTCCGCATTGCGAATAAAGCCGTCGCGCCCATACACATGTTATCGGGACAGTTGCGATG
Source organism: Dentipellis fragilis (assembly GCA_004679275.1). Lineage (NCBI taxonomy): Eukaryota > Fungi > Basidiomycota > Agaricomycetes > Russulales > Hericiaceae > Dentipellis > Dentipellis fragilis. The sequence continues at coordinate 6,541 of SEOQ01000607.1, forward strand.
AGGCTTGGGTCAGTTGCCCCAAGTTCGATGCAGAGCGACGCCAACGAATGCTCGCTGTCCGCTGCGCCGCTGTCCGCTGCGACATCTGTGGGATCCAAAAAACATCAATCATGCCACCTGTTGGAGTTTATAGAAGATTGTGGTAAGACGCGGAGCGCTGATATGCTGCACGTGGTACCTGAAAACACCGAAAGTCAGTGGCTCCGAGATGACAGATGTGAAAAGGGATTAGACCTATACCTATTATGTTTGCTGTGAAAATAGATGCGCGAGAATGCAGCGCAGAAGTCCCTCCACCCACGTTCTCTTGCTTTGTGCGGCACGGTACTACGGGAAGGCTTCTACCGGTGGTATCGATGAAGAGATGGCAAATCCTGGTCAGTACTGCTGCGAGAAGGACTATAGGCATACTCTGTTGATGCGATGGAGGTATGGTACACAGAGTTGGTTGGGCCATCTTGCGAAGGGCAGCGGTGAATAAGTTGTTGATGTCACGACCGCTTTGCAGAGAAGTCCAAGTTGGCCGGACGTTGGGACTTGTTGACTTTTGGTGACGTAATATGGACCAGTCCGGCGCACCACGTCTACCGGCACCAGTCCACAGGAACCCAGAGCTGAAATTACCTCTTCGTGAGCCTCGACCTTCAAGAAAACTTCACCTTAACATGCCAGACCATCCATAGTCATCGTTCACTATGAAGATGCATCGTCAATCTGTCTTGAGAACATGAACTACAGATTAGGCAAAGATACAACAACAATATAGTTCTCGACCCATCTCGTTTCTCGCGTCTCTTGTCTCTTCATCGTGCACTTGTGGAACCGCGGTGGAGGGCACCCCATCGTACCGATCAAGGCGCATCGTATGATCCGTGGGACGCACAGGCTGGGTAATTGGACCCTGCGACAGGGGAGAGATAGCGCAGCACGAGTCCATGCTAGATCGAGGTCTACGCGCTTCCCTGCATAAACCTGGTCGAGCGGAACCCATCCGGATCTCCAAATGGGGTGTAGACCAAGTCTCGATGCTAAGTATACAGGGTGGCTCCCGAGGAGCCGCGAAGTCTGCTAAGAATTCGAGATATCTGTCAGATAGTCGATTCGTCGCAAGACAATTTCTCACTTACCAGGACAAACACATGCTAGCCGACGATGCGCTTGAGGTGATAAAATGTCTCGCGCGCCATTGCAACAGTGTCGTATACGACTCGTTCGGGTACGGACTCTTCACGGGGTCGAAGACGCCAGCGGGGGTTAGGGGTATTGCGGCTCTCGACCATTGCATGGAAGAAGGCGAGGGCGAACTGCACAGTCGGCCGCTTTTCAGGATCTTCCTTGGTCATGGCGGTCACGAGGGGTGAAAGGCAGTCGAGACCGTGGTATTTCTGCGAGACGGAAGTTAGTGATGATTCTGGCTGCCTCTACCGGCAACTGACTTCAAGAAATTCCTTCTTGTAGACGTTTCCCAGGATAAAAACATCCGCTTTGAAGGCATCGTATGGAACGTCGCGAGAGAGCTCGGGAAGCTCCTTGTCGCGTCCCTTGGCACCTGTGACCAGGTGCGAAGCTCCCGGTTCGAAGCGAGTTGACATTCCAAAGTCGATGAAATAGTATCGAACAGGGTTGTCAATCCTGGGTAATGGAGATATCAAGTGCACCGCATCCGGTAGGAATTCCCTTCGAATTGGATGGTGACCCCGGGGGTATAGTGGTGCGCCATCCATCATGATATTTGCAGATGCGCAATCCCTGTAGCGCGTAACGCAGATTATAAACAATCTAGCAGTAAATAAATTATCGTGACACGTACCGGTGGGCGACGCCTTGTTTGTGCAGGAAAAGAAGACCCTATTGCCCCCATAAGTGATGATATATGCATTTGAGGAGATTTATTGTTACCTCTAAAGTTTGCTGTACAAAGTCAAGTACTTCGCCGACTGCGTTGAACGGAGGGTCGTCGAAAGGGCACAGGTATGGCATAACCATGAGCTGTGAGTTTTCGTTGAGGGGATCGGGGAAAGAGTCGAGCATTGGTATACAATGGTTGGTGGGATCGGCAAGGAGATCACCAGTGGTCAACGCGCGGGCGAGCTCTATCTCCAGCTTGTTGTTCTCGACGTCTTTGATTGCTACCAGACGCGCATCATGTATCCGGATGGCATCAATGATGTGATAATCCTGCATAGATGTGACGGAACCTTATAAGTCAGTATTGGATACGAAAGAACTAGACGACGCACCTCGATTAATATGGAATCTTCACAAAAGGTAGGATCCCTGCGTGTACCCAGCCATGAAGGCGTCCAGCCTGGGTGATATCGTGGACGTAGTTCATATCCCCGAGCCACCAGGGTCTCACGGCGGTCTCTCCAGTCTCTCTCCGCGGTAGTGAGATTGTATACGCCTTTCGCGGTTGCCGCCTCGTAGAGTTTGAGATGCTCTGGAGAGAGGACAGCGAACCTAGGGAGCGAGTCTTCATCCACGGCCATCCAAACAGCCTGTTATTTGAAGCAAAACGACAGAGTCTGTCGCAAATAGAGAAGAGACATACGAAGGTAGTGGTGTGAAGCAAGCCCTGAACGGCTTTCCTTCGATCGCACTAAAGCGTGCTGGCGCTATCACGGGCGCTTAGAGATCAGGGACCTACGTTCATCAAATACAACATGCGGCTTGTGTCTGTCTTCAACGTGCATCGATTGACTCGTGCAGCAATATAGCACCATGGAGGTTATGCGTTTGCTTTTTCTTTCCCCCACTGGGTCTCACCATCTATCACGGTGCACTCAAAGATTGTTCTCTGTGTCCCTCAACGACACAACGTTTCGCAGTCCACAGCCTGGTCGTGTCATTCGACGCATTTTGGCGGTGTTTCATTAGAGTACGACACCCTGTCTTCGTTTGATTCGCTGACTTACCATGGGGTCGACAGTCAGGCATTTTGTGACCGAGCATCACCATGTCAAGATCATCAGGCATCGACATTTTCGGGCTTGTGTGCGGTATCATTTCCGTCATCGCGCTGTTGGTACATGCAATACGGGCCCACTTACCCGCGGTCAAGATGGAAGAACTAGATGGCCTTCTGACGGAGACAGAGACACTTTTTCACGATGCTCAGGAAGAAGGTCTGCTTACGAGCTCTCGATTCGTAGAGCAGACAAGGGAATCACTAGCGAAGTGAACCGACCCTGTTGCAACGGGCTCGCCGTTACTCATCTTCATATTTATCACAGCTTCCATAACAATGCGATCACGATCCGAGCTCAAGTTCACTCGGCGACATCTTTATCTGCCCAATGCCTCGAAATGCTCAAAGGGTTGTCTCAAAAGATATCAACCATCTCTAAACAGGTAAAGACTGTTCGGGCGAAGATATCGGTGCGTGCGCTGTGTTATGCTGCGTCTGTCCTGGACTTACTCCGCGCCGTGTACTTCAGACAACAAGTGCAAGCGAGAAGGAACGACTTCGACGATCTGCTTTGACCGTAGAACGTGTCGAAGCGTTGCCAGAACCTATGACTACTACTGATGAGACCCTAGCTGGTGATGACGGTGAGCGTTCTTGGCGCATGATCTCATACATCCGATTCATGTTCAAGTAAAGGCGAACCCGACCGTTCGGACCTAACTTCTTTGCCGGACTTTTGTCTTGATCGTATGCAAACGACAGACACTGGGTCATCGGATGACAGTAAGTCGGATCCATTGGATCTCTCTTGTTCCCGAGTGACATATTTCTTCACCTCGTTTCAGACACTATAAACGTCGTTGGTGAGTTGTCCTGTCTAAGCCCTCTCACAGCTAGATCTCTGACATTGTTGAAGATGATGACTACGTCAAAGCAGAAGCAATATCACCTATTGAGAACAGCCAACAAACCTCGCCGCTTCCTACCGCATGATGCTGTATGCAAATCTCGTACCGTTACCGTTTACTGTGCCTGTTTTCTTAACATCTTCCGAACGCTTTCTCTGTGCTATGACCCATGCTTTCCCCTTCCTCCGAATACCCGACTGTAGATTGTTGTTTAGATCTCACGATCGGACGAAGTTGTATTTATTCTTCACTGTATTTATATCACGACATCCTTACTGCTTTGATGTGTCGCATACTCGTGTCACGAGCTCTGCTGCCCCTTTATCTACTCATCGTATGGAATGGAGGATAGGAGGAGTCTCCTATGCAAAGTGCAAAGGGTCACTATCCCCAAAGGCGCATGGAGTCGGCGTCCGAATTAAATTATAGATATTAAATGCATTAAAATTTTATTCCAGCCTACAACAGCGTCTGAAGAGACGTCGCTCGCCCACACATAGGAAAGTACCCTGACGATTGAACCAGTAGGTACAGTTCAAGCATTCGCCGCCTAGGACGGAGAGGACCAGGGCAGCGACTCCGAGTCGAAAACGGAAGGGACATTATTCGACTGGGCCCGGCGCGTTTTCTGCGCACTCGTTCGAGCGAGCATCATATGGCCATCGATGACGCCGTTGGTATGGGCCAGATCTGACTGTTAAAAAGTACACAGAACAGCGCCTAAGACAAGAGACGTCGACGTCAGCAGCTCGCCAAACCACACCAGGAAAGTTGAAGAAAATCTTGCTTACAAGCCCGGGGTTCCCATTTTCCTATGCAACTATGCGCTTGAGGTGATAAAATGTCTCACGCGCCATGGCCATAGTGTCGTAAACGACCCGCTCGACGACATTCTCGTCCTTGGGACGCAGACGACTCCGCAAGGTATAAGAATTGCGAGTTTCGAATATCACTTGGAAGAAAGAGAGTGCAAACTGCACAGTAGGCCTTCTATTTGGGTCTCGATGGGTCATAGCGGTGACGAGGTGGGAGAGGAAATCGAGGTCGTGGTATTTCTGTGAGACGGGTATGTCAGTTGCTTATCAAGGAGTCAGCGCCTGATTACTGACTTCTAGAAGCTCCTTTTTGTAAAGATTGCCGAGAATGAAGATGTCAGCCTTGAAGGCGTCGTAAGGAACGTCGCGAGATAGCTCGGGAAGTTCCTTGTCGCGTCCTTTGGCTCCAGTTACAAGATGAGACTCGTCGGGGGCGAAGCGTGTAGAGATTCCAAAGTCGATAAAATAGTACCGAACAGGGTGGTTGAGGCGAGACAGGGGAGTTAAAGGATAGATCCCGTCCTCAGAGAAATACCTCCGGACCGGATGATGGCCTTCGGGGAATAGCGGCGATGCGTCCATCATAATATTAGCAGAAGCGCAATCCCTGTCTGATCTTGAGGCATGGACGCGTTCCTAGCATAGAAGCGACTTACCTGTGGGCCACATTTTGGCTGTGTATGAAGGAAAGACCCTAGAGGTTTTTGGTGTTAAGCGAGCGTCATTGAAAGTGAAGATGCCAGCATACCTCCAACGTTTGTTTCATGAAGTCCAGCATCTCACCCACAGTTTGCAGAGGAGGATCATCAAAAGGACACAGATACGGCATGACCATCAGGACCGCGTCCTGCTCGAAGGCGTCCGGAAACGAGTCCAAAATTGGAACACAGTGATTTCTTGGGTCCTCCAGAAGGTTTGGCGATGTGAGCGACTTTGCTATCTCTATCTCCTTTGCGTTCTTTCGGATGCATTTGATCGAAACGCGAGCTGAGCTGTCGATACGCAATGCATCAATGACATGTGGATCCTAGAAATGAAGTTAGAAAGAAGGAAGAGAGGCAAAGGCGGGACATACCACCAGTGAGATACAATCCTCGCAGAAAGTCGGATCCCTTAGTGTCCCCTTCCATGAAGGAACCCATCCTGGATGATACCGAGGCCTTAGGTCGTAACCGCGTGAGACAAGGTAGTCCCGCCGGTCTCTCCACCATCGCTCGGCTGTTATGAGATCGAATACACCTTTGTCGGTAGCCGTCCTATAGACCTCGACCTCGTTAGGAGAAAGGAAAACATATCTCGGCAAACGGCTGTCGCTGTCGATCATGCCAGTGGGGGTGGACGAGTAGGACTGGATATAGACGCTTTACTTCCGGCTTTCCGGGGTCAACAACACTCAACAACGAAGACACGAGGCGTATACGACGGAGCTGATGCACTCCGATAACAAGTCAGCCAGGTGCTTTATGCCTGTCCTCAATGCTGTCCAGTTGCGACTTGTCTTCTCCTTCCCGCATACTCAAGATTTCGAGCTTTGACCAGGGGTGAAGTGGGATTTTCCCCGTATCACACGAGCGATCTATTCAACTTCTTCGCTGCCACTTCTCTCCGCGTCGTACGTGGGCCAGATTGCCTACCACTGCCTTCGCCACTCTGAAACACGTGTAGGACAATGTCCAGAACGTCTACCAATGGCATAGACATGTTTGGCCTCATCACCGGCATCTTATCCACCCTGGCTATAATAGCCCACTTGATTCGGATGTTTCTTCCATCCGTCAAGATGCAGGAATTGGACGAACTGCTTACGGAGACCGACACTTTGTTCTATGACGCGCGGGAGCAAGGCCTTCTGACTGAACAGTCATTCGTGAGGCAGACACAGGAACAACTCGATGTGTACGGATTTAACTCACTCTGTTTCGTCGCGTGTAAATTATCTAATCCTCCTTCAGTTTGCGGTATAGGGCACTCTGTCTTCGGTCGAACGTCCACTCCGCAACCACCGGACTACAGCAATGTGTCGCCATGGCGAAGGGTTTATCCCTTCGGATAGTTATGATGTGCAAGGAAGTCAAGATCGTTCGAGCTAGAATATCCGTGAGTTGGCAATTACTTCAAGAGTGACGATGATACGAACCTCGCCGCGGGACCAGACCACGAGCGTTGAGGAGAAGATAAGGTTACAAGAATCCGCTGCGCGGGCTTGTGACACGCCGAATACACCATCGCATTGTTCCGACGAACCCGGCGGCGGAGGGCGCGGCGCGGATGGCGCGCTCGGCGGCGAGGAGCAGGTCGGGCTTTGGCAGGACGTCGTCGTCCAGGAAGAAGGCCCATTCGGCGGAGGATTCGCGGAGACCGCGGTTGCGGGATGCGGAGGCGCCGAGGTTCTGGGCGTTGATGCGGATGCGCACGTCGGGGCGGTGGCCGTAGCGCTGCTCGAGATTGGCGATGTGGGGAGAGTTCGGGTCGTCGATGATTATGATGAACATCACTGTGCAGTCCTTCGATGGCTCAAGCTCCAAGATGGGCCTGAGGTATCGCATCTGGACTCGGTAGCATGGGACTATGATGTCAATGGTCATTTTCTTGCAGGCGCTGGGATTAACTGCCTGCAGCGACTGTTCCAAGGCGTCCGTCGCTTGGTCGAGCACACCAAAGGTCCAGTCAACCGCGTGCTGCTTCTCGTAGCGGGCGTTGTCGCTGCCACCCAGATTATTGCGGATGCGAGAGCTAAACATTCGAGAGCACGCCAACCGACGATAGAGCTGGAACAAAAACGGATCGCCGTCCTGATTCACGAAGCTATCGGGAATGACTTCGCCCTGGAAGACGTCCATGTGGTTGCGATGGACGATCGGAAAGGTTGGCATACCAGGGAAAGAGGTATCCGTAAACGCAACGCAGCCAAACCCAACTGGTACACCTTCCGCTTGAGCGATATCCGCGAACTCTGCCTCAACATCTCGCATCCAGCCCTCGTCCTGCAGCTCAACGTCATCTCCCAATAGGATAAAATAGTCGCAGCCGTCTTCCCACGCGCTGCGGGCGCAAGCACGCCAGAGGTGGCATATATAGCCTGGTGGGAACGTACACTCCAGGACCTTCACATCGGAGAAACCTGCCTTCGACAAAACGTCCACCGCCTTGTTCTCGGGCTGCAGAAGGAAAGTGTCGATGGCATCGATGGCAAGGTAGATCTTAATGCGAAAACGCTTGCCCCCGAGCTGATGCGTGTCGCGCCACGTCGTCCGTTCCAGCGAGCGGGCGAAGCGTCCGAGGTGTTCGAGGCAGTCCTCCGGAGAACCTGCGCCACGGGATGTGATCGGCAATAACACAGCGAACGTAGTTCTCTCCAGCTTCATATCCACAAGGCGACTTTCTTGGAGCCCTTTCAAGAAGGTGATGCGTGCGCTGGGGTCCAGGGGCCGGAGGCATTTATCAATCTCCTCTCGCATCCAGTGCGCAGTTAGATACATGCCGTCTTCAAGCACTGCAAGAGGTTTCCAATGTAACATTTTCACAGCGATGTCGTTATTGGAATTGCGCGAGGCCACACCAACCGGCTTGTCAAGATCGAACTTGAAGTCTGCGTCGGCCTCGTTCAACCCCACGGCACGGATAGCGATCCTCGCGAGCTCGGATATCGTGACAGACTGGTCCGACCCAACATTGACGACGGTGGATTGAGCATCGAGAGCGGAAAAGAGGAAGCTTTGAATGGCTTCAATGCAGTCCCCAATATAAAGGAAACCACGGCGCTGTTCGCCACTTCCCCAAATCTCCATGACAGGTTTCGTCTTCGTCTGCTCCTGGAGCAGCCGCGCCGAGATAGCCTTGCGAAGTAATGCCGCCGGTGCCTTCTCCCGACCGTCGCACCAGGCGCCTCGCGGCCCGTAAACATTGTGGAAACGCGCGATGCACAAAGTCATCTTCGATTCGAACTGCTGAATAAGGATCTCGGAGGCCAGCTTCTCCAGACCATAGAGTCCTTGCGGCTTCGGCGGAGGCTTGACCCATACATCGTCTTCGCGGAGAGAAACGTCTTTGCTCTCGGTTCCTTGAAGAGACTCGGGGTAGACACAGGCCGAGGAGGCGTAGAAAAGCCGCTTGACCCCAGCCGCGATACAGGCGCGGACGACGTTGGCCGTCATCGCATGGTTTTCCTCGTAGATCTCGAAGTCGTTTTCTTCGTGGATAGTACCCATGCCGCCCATGACTGCGGCGAGATGCAGGACAGTATGAGCTCCCTGAACGGCGCGGTTGCAAAATGCCGGGTCGCAGAGGTTCCCGACTACGAGCTCGTCACAGATCGGCGTCGTGAAGAGCGAGGTCGGTTTGATATCGACGATACGGACAAAACAGCCAGAGTGGTGAAGCATCTCAGCTACATGCGATCCCTGAAAACATGCTGTAAGGATGCAGCGCAAAGGATAAACAGGAAGCTACTGACGATGAACCCATTTCCTCCCGTCACTACGTAGATCGGTTTTTCTGCCATGGTTGAGTGGGTACAGAGGCCTCCAACCAAGGCAAGTTCTTTAAAGACGGGCAGTGCCGGGTAACCCTGACGGCGATCTTCGAGATCCACTCTGGCCCCATGCCAATGACACCCGATAAATTCTATGCTTCGTGAGGTCCCCGCGTCTAGAACTCCACGATAGCAGACAGAAATATGGGGCTCCTGTTCGATATAAAGGCCGCCAAGGACCATGAGGCGACGGTGACAGGGCGATTAGCGCATCTGTAGCAATTCAGAATAGCAAGAACATTCTGACGAGCACTGGGCCTCTCCAATCAGGAGAACAACGGCATTCCTTCACTCCGCGTTGCGTACTTGAATAGATTCGCGGCTGTCAACGTAGTACTGCGGAGAAGGGCCCGTACTTCCCGCCCGCAGCACGATGTCCTTCGCAGACGAGGCCAGGTCGTCCAGAGACGCCTTGACGTACGTATCGTTGGAGGAGCCAATACATACGATGAGCTATGTTTGACGTGTATTTGGGTTCCATAATTCTGGGGTGCCCATTTTCGCGACATACTGCGGAAAACTCGCGGATGATTGGAAAAGGGAACGCTGGAAAAGGAAGATCCAATCCCATGAGCAATTAAGGTGAGCCCCATGATACTAGGATGATACCTCGACTGGGGCGTTTGCGTATATCTCGGAGATAAAGGGTAACGAGGTATCTTCACTACATTGCACCCACTCTGATCCCTGGTCCATCCTACTTTTTGAAGTGGGACGCATACAGTGAGTTGATATCGTCCGCATAGAGAATAACGCTCAGCGACAGTCATATCCAGAACATCATGCCCGACAACAACGAGACCTACCTCTTCAACCCAACCCAAGACTGGTTCACCTTCAACATCGACAACTGGAAAACCCTCTTCCCCCGCATCACATCGCCCGCGCCGCGCGTCCTCGAAATCGGGTCCTGGGAGGGCCGCTCCGCCGTCTTCCTCCTCAACGAGCTCTGCAAGTCCACCGGCAGCATCGTCTGCATCGACCACTTCGACCTCATGCACACCGACGCCGGACGCGAGCGCTACCGCAAGATCACCCACAACCTCGCGCTGACCGGGAAGACCCACCGCGTCCTCGACTACTTCAGCTTCCCGGCGCTTGTGATCCTGCTGGAGGAAGAAATGTCGTCTGCGGACCCCGGATTCGACTGGATCTACGTCGACGGCTCGCATGAGGTGGACGACACGTTCCTCGACGGCGAGCTGGCATGGCGGCTCGCGAAGAAGGGCGCGATCTTCATCTTCGACGACTACAAGTGGAGCATCGAGCTCGCCGGGGGCATCCACCACCCAAAGCGGGGCATCGACGCGTTCATGGCGCTGCACGCGGGCGAGTATGAGCAGATTTCGGGGCCGGAGCAGTACCAGATGATCCTGCAGAAGACGTCGGACATGCGCATTGGGTTCTTGGTGAAGGAGAAGGCGGACTACGACGTGCAGCTGGCCAGCGCACTCGGCTACGGGATCAACGTGGTCTACACCGTGGACTCGGCATATGCGATGGCCCGCGGCGGTCTCCATCCGCAGCCTCCTGGAGAACACTCACGGCAAAGTCACGGTATATGTCGTCGGTTGCGGCCTTGTGGAGTCCGATAGGGCACAAATTCAAAGCTCCGTCCCACACCGCGACGACACGAGTCTGATCTTCCTCGATGTCCCAGCAGATATTGCCACGAGTACCACTGCAGGAGCCACCTGGGCGAAGGTGCATCTGTCCAAGATTGTCCCAGTCGAGCGCGTCCTCTACCTCGACGGCGACACATTGGTTCGGTCGGACATCAAGGA
>SEOQ01000608.1:0-17468 GCA_004679275.1 Dentipellis fragilis
CATGAAAGGCGAATCGAGCGAGATGAGGTCGACACGCGACCCCTGGATGGACAGAATGGCGTCAGCGTCCCTCACCGTGGCAACTCTGACAGAAACATACACACCAGAAGGTCGACAGGGTCGCGCCTCCGTGGCGATAGCGCGGGGCTCCGAGCAGACTACAGCATAACGACGCATAAGTCCCAATCTCCCGCCCTAGTAATAATGCATCAAATGACTCACCTTCGGGCTGCCAAAGTTTCGCAGCTCCTGGCTCCCTGCTGCCAATGCGAGCTCGCCTGCAGTCACCGTGCGCGACAGCCCGTCGTCTGACCGCGGGCCGCGCCCRCTGAGCGCACTGCCCGGGCGTGCATCGTCGCGGTCGCTGTAGTCAAGCGACGTCGCGGACCGCGAACTRCTTGTGCGAGCCACGCTCGGCGGATGGCGGAGGCGCGACGCGGGCGGCGGTGGGTCGTAGGCTGTGTACCGTAGCTTGTTGCCGGGGTGCACACGAGAGCTCGCCGAGGATGAGCGAGAGCGCCAAGAGGATGGGGCGGCAGCCCCCGTGGACGGTCGGATCAGATGCGATTCTAGAGCTGTGAGGAATTCTGGAAGCTGTGGGGGTAGCGGGCAGTAACAGTGAGCGGGCGTTATCAATGTGAAATGCAGTCGGACATACCGAGCGTGGTCGGGCATTCGAGACGATAGACCTAAGCGTTTCACGATCAGAGGCGAATCTGACGAATTGGTCGCACCGCTGAGATGAGAGATCGCTGTAAGGGGTGCGTTTCTGATACAGTGGCGACCATGCGTACCCGCTGGATGTGCCGCCCAGAAACTTCCGCGACCGACTTGACGGCGTCGATGATGTCCGGCGGCACCTTCTCACACTCCGCCGCCAATCGCAGCATCGCGAGAAGCTCGGCTTCTTGGATGGAAGCTAAGCCGGGGATCAGACCGTGCGCCCAGAAACTAGGTGCGCGAAATGGGCTCACCAGGATACGAACTGAGACGTTTTGCTAGTCCCTCTAGCAAGGCTGTGGGAGCTAACGATAGCACGCCCGCATATTCACATGCCAGAGCAGTGACAATCACCATCAGAGTAGAATCGAGGTGGTCGCTCGTATCAGTGATGGGCGTGAGCAGCGTTGTTGCGAAGTTCAAACCAAAACGTCTCGTCATCTAAACATCGGAAGATCGTGAAGGGCGACAATCCAATGGTGTAGTTGAACTCACGGTCGCGCACGTAGCTCAGTACTTCTTCAACAGCAGTGTGGAATATTGCTCGTGCTCCCTGTCTTCCAGAAGAGAGGGCATGGAAGATATCTCTGACTGACCGAGCGTAGGCTTCTCCGTCAGATCCCGCGATGACTTCGATGACCTCGAGCAAACGCAAGACGCTTTCTTCAGAAGGCGTCAAAGGGCCATCCAGACTCTGCAAGAACTGTTGAAAATACGACGTTACGATGCCTGAATCGATTTTTGACAGTATCCGTAAAGTCTGGAGACTATGGGTCAGTATTAGAAAAGATCATCATAACGGCATTTTCACCTTCCTCCGAATTATCGGGTCTGGAGATTCTAAAAGCTGCATGACACGCTCGACTTCCCACCCTTCGAGGACAGCTGGGATGTCGGCAGAGGTGCCTGCCCAAAACTCTGGAGGTGTGTATATTAGACATGACAGAAAAAGATACTGATCGTTTGGAGAGTCGGAGGGGAGATATTGGCGGATGTTTGCGACAGTAGGGGAAGACCTGGTCCGCTGAATAGATAAGAGCATCTCATAAGGCGCCTGCGATAAAACATAGAAACACTCTAGGAGAAGAGCTTCGAGAAAGCTCAGCAAATATTAAGGTTCCATGCAGGTAAACGCGTACCGGTGTTTCGGGGCTTGCTTTGCGCGAGACGGCTAATTAGATCTACGACAGTCTGTACCTCCAAACGGGAGAGACTACAGGAAGTCAGAGAGTGTCTCAATAGGCACAAAGCAAGACTCACGGAACGCAAGAGAGAAGCGTTAAGCATTTGGCCGTCATCTGTCTCGAGACTGCCGATGTTTCCAAGGATTTGACACAGCGCTGAACTATCCTGACAATACTCGAACGCGCATCTTTGTCTAGGAGTTTCTCCTGTGGCACAGTAAGGATTACGCACGTCGAGTCAGGTCGGAAACTTACCTTTGACAGAGTGGTACAGGTGATAAGAGCCGAATCGACAACCATAGGATCTACATCCTTCAGGCGTTTCGATATATCTTCCGAGCACCACTGCAAGATGGACTGTTCGAACTTTCCAAGCGCACGCGCGGCTAAGAGAGTCCTTCGTCTAACATGGGGTCTGAAATGTTCGCGCAAAATCAGAAAAGGCATCGACACTCGCCAGTGCGTACATACTGACGAGTTATGTGCCGACAAATCACGTAGTCGGGATTGAATGGCAGGTATCACATCCTCGGAGGGACATCGGATGAGGAAGTCTAGGGCAAGGCATATTCGGGGGACATCCAAAATCTCCAGGTCCTATCATTTCTCATTAGAAAAAGAGCAGTAAGAGATATGAACGACATACTTTACGAAGGGTATTCACGAGCATCAGGCGGAGCTCGTGGTCCGTGGGCATCATCTCGGCGCAAAACAGGTAGCCTGGGTGCTTGATGTAGCACATGTAATGTAGGTTCATTATATGCACGTACCTATTCTTCGTTCCTGTATCGAAGCTCCTGCTTCCGCTAAGTTGACCGCGTGCGGGAGCGCAAACTCCATTTCACCCGCTCGCAGACCAGCAGCAAGGGTCACAGAACAATACAAGAGCAGAATGAGGGTTTCCTTCACTCGTTTCTACCGGTCCCCGAGTATTAGGGTGTCTCGTAACAGTAGTTGTCACTGCAACCTACCGTGGTGAGCCCAGGACGTGACAAGCCGTCGCGCAGCGAGTCGATTTCGGCGAACAAGAAGCGGTCGGCATCCTGGGGTGTTGCAGCCGATTCGACATTCCTCACGAGGGTATAGTGAGCCCTGCTCAGTGCTCCAGAAGAAATGAAGGGTACGTCCATTGTGTAGTTGTGGTCCAAGGCGCAAGTAGCCAGGCACCGACGCAGAATACGCCCTATTGGTCCGCGCCTCACGTGCACCGCGTTTCTTGCACTCGACTGCTATCTTCGTTCTCTCACTCGCACACGCCCACCCATTCTTCGTCGTCCATCGACCACACAGGACTCAGCGTAGGATTTGGAGGATAAAACCGAAGGCAAGATGTCCTCTCCTTCGTCAGCGGCGGCGTCGACCACGCACTCGTTCAACAAGATTCTGAATCAACCGAGGACTTCATCGAAACCGCGATCACCACAGGATGTGGAGGAGGGTGTACGGAAGCTGAGGCGACTCATTCTTATCGAAGGGATCCCGTCAGACGTCGTAAGTACTGTCTTTGACTGATCGGAGTTGTCGTTAAAGCAGTACACAGGATCCTTCACTTCGCCCGCGGATATGGAAGATACTCCTACGCGTTAACGACCTACCCGCAGACATGTTTCTGGAATACGTCGGGCGAGGCCCATGCGAGGTCCGCGAAAAGATACGAAACGACACGTTCAGGTATGCTTGACGAATGTTGGGTCTGAGAGATCAAGGTGCTGAACGAGCTATCACAGAACGCTGGCGACAGATCGGGGTTTCAAGGAGCGTGTGCGGGAGGACATGCTTGTTAGGCTGTTGGATGCATTCGTGTGGAGGAATCACGGTAGGTTTTGCCTGTATTCTCTGCTGAGATACTCATTAAAGATCACTGCCAGATCGACAAGAAAGTCAACAATTAGGCTTCACATATGTGCAGGGCATGAACGTCCTAGCCGCTCCCTTCCTATATACCATGCCATCTGAAATGGAGGCGTTTTTCTGCTTCTCGAAATTTATCGAGGAATGCTGTCCGCTATATGTTCAACCAACGTTAGAGGGCGTACATCGAGGTTTGAAGGTATGAACTCGTTTCACTACGTATCTCACCTATTTACATGTCCACCCTTACCCAGCTTCTGGATCGATGTCTAAAAATCCTCGATCCCGGTCTTTTCTCCCATCTTCGTTCTAAAAATCTCTCAGCAGAGCTTTATGCATTCCCTTGTGGGTCGCTTTCCTGATCTTGTGGTTCACGAACTGACCGCTAGACTACACAGCTGTCCTCACGCTCTGTGCTTGTACACCCCCACTCGACCAAGTCCTCCAACTCTGGGACTTCCTCCTCGCCTTTGGCGTCCATCTTAACATCCTCTGTGTCATCGCGCAGTTGCTCCTTATGCGCGAAACACTCATGAACTCTTCCTCGTACGCACTTCATCTATCCATCCAGGCCAACTAACCTCATTCGACTTCCTCAGGCCAATGCGTCTACTCCGCACATTCCCGCCACTCGAGGCTCTCCCCGTCATCGGCATCGCCGTGACGCTCGTCCGTGATCTCCCCTCGGATCTATATGACGAGCTCGTCCGCCACCCGTACGAGCTTCACCAGTAACTTCTTCAGTCTAATCCGCATCTCCCGTCGTACTGCTTTCCCCCGCTTTCGTTCCGTCCTCCGCATATCACGCGTCTTGCTCCCGTCCTTGAACTTCGGTACTTCTTCCATCTAGGCGTGAGCGCGATGTACGATAGGTGTGTGATTATCTTCGTCTCGCGCTTCCTTGGACTGTTGGTGATTAGAACTGTCCTTCGTACAGCTGTATACAGTATACCCATGTCATATTATATCGGTGATGCTGTCCGGACGGCAGTCGTCCATAACTACGTTTCGCTTAGAGGGGTTTGCAGCAGCCACGATGTCAATCAGCCCAGGACTGAAGCGCGGTCAGATACGCTTGATGCCTTTCGCGAGGGCTTACTAGCAAGCCGGCGTCGACGGGGGCGGATGGAGCGTCGAGTAGGGCAGTCGACTGTCAGTAATCCTGTGGCCTTTCTCGGTACGCAGGATGACGGCCAATCCGCGGTGCAGTGCTAGTCCTTGCTAGTCCCTTGCTAGTCCCACAGCGGCGCAGTAATCATGATGGCCACGGCGGATATCCCATCCCAACCCCGAGAGGTCCCAGGTTCAGGCCGTCAGGCCTCAGGGTCTACAGAATACGCCGTGGGTACCCAACACTGTAAGTAAGGGGGGGTTGAATGATATGACTACTCGACCTCGGACTCGGGCTGGCGAGCTCGGGCTTGGGAATACTATATCGTATTCTGTCCTTACTCACCGTCCGGATAGATCAATGCAGTAACCTACTGTAGTAGCTCGCAATTTGTCGTTTCCGCGAGAGTGCGAACTTGCATGTCCACGCCGGTCTGCACTGCCGGCATTTTGATTTTCTGAGGGACACATCACGCAGATATGACGGGAGAGGAGGGGGTTCTAGCAGATCTCGAGGGCGCCCGGATCATGTTCGCAATTATGCTGCTAATACAGTATGCGTGCATCGACAAAGCGGCAACTGGGATGCCTGGGCGGCTGGCAAAACAGTTCCAGGAGGTAGGCCTGCTGCCTCGCCTCGCCTTGACGACGACGTTGGCCTCATCCGGCCCGCCAATACCCGGCACCCATGACACCCAAAACATGAAATTTTCTTTTGACTAGAACGCACGAACCACCTCCGATTCATTTTCTCATGTTTCATAGGGATTATTATTATTTTATCTCTTGAATCGGGAGCAGCCAAATGACTGACTGAGTGTATCGATACACAGCAGCAACTGCCGTCGCCAAGACCGACCAACCGACCGACTAACCAAGCAACGAAGAAACCAGGGAGAGGCGAAAGCAACAGTAACGGTAGTGGTAACAGTAACTAAGTAATACGGATAGTAGAGAACGTGTTACACCGAGACGCTGTGTCGACCTATGAACCAAGGAAAAAATAAAAAGCAAAAAGAAACGCGGACCAGGCACGGCATGGAGCCGTTGCGGTGGAGTAGTAGTAAAGACCGGAGGGGCGGGAGCGGGGCGGGGCAGAGCAGTACACATATTACACAACGGCGGCCGGCGGCAAGCGCGGCGTGTGGAAAACAGAAACATTAACAACGGGGGGCGAGCGAGCCAAGGCGCACGGGAGGAGAAGTGGTATATAGGGACCATCGAGCTACACCATAATGATAGAATAAGAGTAGCACGGACTGGACCGCGTCAGCGGTGGTGACGACAGCACAGCAAGAAAGGCGGCAGCCAAGGAATATGTTACAAGTCCGCAGCAGCGGAAGATGGATGGAAGATGGTGGCAGTCGCAGACGGAGCTCACATCATCATGGCAAAGCCGGTGCCATTGCCGCCGCCACCCATGGAAATGGGAGACGGCTTCATCGGGCCCATCCCCTCCATCTCCTCGCGTGCCCAGCCGCCCCGCGTTGAGCCGCTTGGGAACACCAAAGTCCGCGTTGGAACCGGACGCCAGCATGTCGTAGTTGCCGGGGTTGGAGGACGAGGACGGAGCTCGAACGTGGGGCGGAGATCCGGTACGTGCTGCCGGTGCTGTGGCTGCKCGCCGCGCGACCTGAGGCCGCCGGCAAGGCTGTTGTGGCTAGAACCGACAGAGGAGGCGTCATCGCTGTCGATGGGGCTGACGTAGCCGTGGGCACCCTGCATGCCATGCTGCCTCGACATGCTAGAGTAGTACGCGCCGTTATTGCCGAAAGCGTTACCGCCATGAGGAACGCCGTGCGCGGGGTTGAACATGGGGCCCTGGCCGTTGAACTGCTGCTGCAGCTGCTGGGAGGCGAGAAGCTGGTTGTTCCAAGAAGGCTTCTCTGCCTCAAGAGGGAGATTCATGCCCGTCATGGGAAACTGCCCCTGGAACTGGGCAGTAGAGAGTTGGGGGTGGTCGTAAAGAGAGGCCATGGCTGGATTCTCGTAGGAGACATTGGGGATGGACTGAGCGATCATGGGCCCGCCGTGCGCCGCAGGACGAGGGAGGATGTGAGCAAGACCGCCGGGGTGGGCCTGGCCAAAAGAAGCGCCCTTGGCGTAGGCCGGGACCATGGGCCCGCGGAGGCCGTCAACGTCCTCGGCCATCTGTCCGCCGTTGACACCGTGGAGACTGTCGTCATTGTCGTAGCCGTCTCCAGCATCTTCGTCTTCGTCATCCATACCGGGGACGATGGCGAGGACCTCGACCTCTCCACTGAGAACCATGGAGAACGCCTCGCTACGAACGGGCTCCTCGACGCGAGGGAGACTGGCGCGATCGCGCCATTCGTTGAGCTCACGGCGAAGAGCGTCCGCCTCGAGTTTCAGGAGGCGGAGCTCACGGGACGCCATGAGGCGGTGGCGGCGAGATGAATGAATGTGAGCGATGGAGGAGTTGACAATGGCCGATTTGGACGGACGCCGGATTTGGGACAAGTTCGGGAGAAGAGCGGCGAGATCCTGCGTCGCAACGTCAGCGGCTGGATCACATGACCGCCGATGATACGTACCAAAAATCTGCCGTTGAGCGTCTCCCTCCGCTGGCGTTCGACGGCGTTGTGCGTCGCCCGGCGCTCAGCGGTATTTGCCCGGCGGGAGGGCTTGCGTTTCGACTGCGCGTTGGCGTTGAGGACGGTGGTGCCCGTCTGGGCAGAGGCTTGTTCCGCCGGGGGCGGAAGGGCGAGGGTCTGGACCGAGTTGGTGGGGGAGACGGGGGTCTGCGGCGGGTTGGGGCTGTCCGCGGAAGAGGGAGAGTTGCCGGACGAGGGCGAAGAGGGGATGGGGAGTGAGAGGGCCATGGCTAGAGGTATCGGGAGAGCAAGCAAAGTAGTCTATAGAACGGCGATAAGAAACACCCGGGGTGAGCTGGGGGCAAGTTTTGATGGGAGGCGAGAGACGTGAGCGGCGGGAGGAGGACAGGCGGAAACGCGATGCAGAGCTCAGCGGAAATCCGGGGCTGTCAGATAAGTGCGGTGGAGAGTGATGGGGTCGCGAGCGGGGGCTCAAGCGAAGGGCGTGAAGGAGGGGTGGTTGAGGGATAGCGTCGGGTTCGTAGGGAGAGAAAACAGTCGCGAGCGGGGCTCAAGCGTGCTGCTGGTCCTGTGGGATGCGGAGGTAGAGAAGCCGGCAAGGGTCGCGAGGATCTGGGGGGCGATAAGAAGAGGACAGGGAGAGAAAGACGAAAGAACATACACCAGGCGTTGTCCTTGTTACGGCGAGGAATATCGGAGAGGAGAGGAGCAAAGAGGGGGACCGGGTACAGCTCTTGCTCAGAGGACCATTCGAAGACGGGGACAAGTCGAGGACAACATCCACACCTTCCCTTTCCTGCCCCGCCACTAATATCACCGGACTTCCAATCCATTTCACACTCCGCTCTTCCCTCTCACGTGCTCCGCTCGACAGCAGTCCTTCCTCCATTCAGCATCCCATCTCTTCTTTCAATTCTTCGCGAACTCTTTCCATATACACCGCTGTCTGTCCCCTGTCCCTCTGTCCCCTCTTCCCCCTCCATGCCCTTTCTTCCTCGTCCTCGACCCAACGGACACCCAACTGCGCCGACCCGCTTATCGCAGATCGGCAGCGACTTTGATGGTTGATGCCACCATGAGAGAGACGTTTCCATCCTGCCTGCAATTGATGTGGCTTCTCAATCTGCCCGGTTCTGCCGACAGTCTCTGCTAATGCCCAGCGCAGTGGCCGTCCATGAGAATTCTGCTGTAGATGTACACTACTTAGATTGAATAATTATCTGCATACGGCATCGCCTTATCGTCTCTGTTCGATCCTCGATCCTGAGCACCTCCGGCTCGGCGTCGCATCTGATCGCACCTCGCAGACTGCCGCTGCCCAGAATCGCGTCAAATCATGCAACAAGCAGCGAGTCCATTGGCGCTAGTCGTAGCGCCCACCGTTCCCGTCCCCACGAGCATCCCCGATACAGCCGCCACCGCCGATACAAACCCAACCCAGTCCTCACCTCCGCTCCCGCTGCTGCCCGGGCCACCGAAATTGTCATCGCTGCCTCCGCTGCGAAAGCACAGCACAGGCCACCGCCGCCATGCCACATACGTCCGCGCCCAGGCCCGTATCTAAAGACTCCGAGGACGAACTGAGATCCCGTCGATGGAAGCACTGGGCCTTGGAGCTCTCCGACGCGCTATGAATGCCCAGATCAGACGCAGATCCCTACCTCAGTCCATCGACTTACGGCAGTGCAGCGGGGGCACTGCGAACAAGATTTAGATTAGCTGAACGGGGCCAACGGCGGTAGGTCCGGGAGCATGCACGCACGCTAACACTGATAGACTATCTGCCTTGCTGTGCCCTCCCGGCACAGCGTCGCAGGCGCGTGAATGATGCGAATATATTGCAGCGGCCGGCGACGCGACCCAATGACCCGCACGATGCAACGACGAGCGCGGCGGGGAGTGCACGGGACCGCCGCACAGGGTCGTGCGGGGGGTACTCCTCATTGCGTCCCGCGGCATCGGACCGCAAGCTTCGCAAAAATGGGGAGCACCATACAAATAAGCACGATGCTGGGATGGCCGCGTGTACCTGATAAGATGCTGCACTGGGCACCATGCGGACGAGCAAGCGGGCACAGCGTGGGTGCCCCCGCGCGTGGGCAGGCAGCATAGTCAGTCGGCAGAAGAGAAGGCGGCTGGCGGCATCACAGGGTGTGCGGTTGCGCACTCTTGCGAAGCATCTGTGCATCTGCGCACGCCTATTCGCAATGTTCGGCTGGTCAGCGCGCATTCGCTTAATTGACCTAGAATGCGAGCCATGAGGGGGCCCGAGTCACGACCCAATGGGAGCTCGCAAGGCGCCGGACGACCATACGCTCACCAGCCACGCCTTGTCATTTTGTGGACTTCGTGGAGAGCGGGCGGAAAATGAGCCCGCTGCCGCTGATGGGATGGGGACGCAAGACTGCTTGGCCGACTGTCTAAAATTCGTCAATTTCCAGCGGATAGAAATTATCGAGAGGTCTCACGAGCAAGATGCATTACACACTATTACAGAGCGTCATGTTAGCTTGAGAGCGGGTGGTAGCGGCCAAATAGCCGGAAACATGACTAGCGGGGCGCCCGGTGAACGCCGCAGAAAGGAATGCAGCAGCATAATCGCATCGGAATCAGGGGTACTCGCGAAATATGCCGCAGAAGACGGGGATCGACAGAAAGTCGAGGGGCGCGTCCTGAGATAGAAGGCGCGAGCCTCAGCTTGCACGGCCACGACCACGAGTGACTTGCTTGAGCAAGACAAGGCGTGATGGGGTCTGATGGAGGTTGCGTCAGACCATCAGACAGTCCGGGGCATGACAGCATGCCAGCGAAGCAGCACGGGCTATGAGGCAGCATTGGGCCCGGCTGGGCGGCGGTGAGCCTGCTAGGAACGCGTGAACGAGCCATATGCGGCGCACCTGACTCTGGAGTTCTGATGGCTGGCCTGCAGCATCCGCATCGAGGCAGGGAGGACGGCATGCAGAAGCGCATCGGCGGGAGTACCGAAGACAGAAATGCGCGCGTCGCTGCTTTTACTCGGTGGTCTCGGTAAACGAGGTCAGCGTGCCGGTCACGCGCGTTCGTCCAGAGAAAACGAGACCAGGAAAAGGAAACTGCAAAAGACCGATATGGGTCCATATGGGTACACGTCATAGCATCTCCTAGATGCGAAGCCTGCGGCTGCAAACCGGCGGCAGATCCTCACTCGCTGGAGAGGGATGCGACAAGTAGTGCTGGGAGCACGACGAAACGACTCACTGGACAAAGCGAACAACTTGAACTTGTCGGACGGAAACAGATACTCCTGCTGACAAATATAATGTGGGGAAGACAAGCATGTGACTGTCGCGTCCTCTGTCCGAGCTAAAGTCCTTAGACCCGGCCGTGTCGTCTGCGAGTGGTTGTCGCCGACGTTCTCTTTAACAACCACAACAATCGCCACCATGAAGTCCTCTGTATATCGTACAGCGAGAACGGCCCTCTCCCGCGCAGAAACGCGCTTCAGCGCAGCGCGGAGGACGTACCATGCATCCGTTCTACCATCGCTCATCTCTCCATTGGCCCCAGAGTTCCAAGCAAAGGCAAAAGCCATGGACGAGCTTGTGGCCGACGTCGAGGCAAAGATGGCTTCTGCGAGGCTCGGAGGCGGCACGAAGGCGGCCGAGCGCATGCGAAGCAAGGGTAAGAAGCTTCCTCGTGAAAGGTCGGTCGGTGCCCACATGGTCGTTATCTCTACGAGCTTAAGAGACTGATACATCCCTGCCCAGGCTCGCGCTTCTCCTGGACCCCCATACGCCATTCCTCGAGTTATCTGCATTGGCTGCACACGATGTCTATCCCGAAGGCGTACCCGGAGCCGGCATCATCACTGGAATAGGCCGGATCTCAGGCCGCGAGTGCATGGTCGTCGTGAATGACGCAACCGTCAAGGGTGGATCATATTATCCCCTCACAGTATGCATGCACTGCCATTTCAACCGCCGTGTCCTGTCGGTGCGCTCCAATGCTGACCCGCCGCCCAGGTCAAGAAACATCTCCGCGCACAGGAGATCGCGAGGGAGCACGGTCTGCCATGCGTGTACCTCGGTGCGTAACTCCGACGTCATTGGCACTTCTTCTCTCATATGGCGTCTTGCAGTGGAATCTGGTGGAGCAGCGCTCCCGCATCAAGCAAATGTCAGTGTCAAATGTCTTTTCTGACATGGCTTTCTTCGAATATCCACGACACAGGTCTTCCCAGACAAAGAGCAYTTCGGGCGAATTTTCTACAAYATGGTGCGTTGCTGATGGTGCCGCGTCTGTCATGTCTTTCTGACGTGCTATCCAGGCGCAAATGTCCGCGCTCGGTATACCACAGATAGCCGTCGTGCACGGGATATCGGTCGCAGGTGCGTGCCTATGTACCATTAATTTCACACCTTTCGTGAGAATGACTGTCGCTCAGGTGGTGCGTATGTTCCTGCCATGGCGGATGAGAACATCATCGTCCGCGAGCAGGGCCGGATATTCCTTGCGGGGCCGCCGCTGGTGAAAGCGGCGACAGGGGAAGAAGTCGACGACGAGACGCTCGGCGGTGGGCAAATGCACTCCAGCGAGAGTGGCGTTACAGACCACCTGGCGCGGGATGACGAGCATGCGCTCGCCATTGCGCGAGGTATTATTGGTGACCTGGGGCAAGCAGGCAGCAGAGAAGTGCCGGTTAGTTTCGTGTCGACTTCTATTCGAACATAGCAGCTGACAGTCCAAAAGCCTCCTGCCCAGCCAGAAAATCCATTGTACCCTGCGTCGGAACTTCATGGTATTGTAGGTACTGACCAGCGTCAGGCCTTTGATATGCGAGATGTCATCGCGCGGATTGTAGACGGCAGCCGATTCCGGGAATTCAAGAAAGAATACGGTACTACCATAATCACGGTTCGTCCCCTTCGCCATCTATACATCTATGCATAGTTCATGATAATCTTACTGCAGGGCTTCGCCAATATACACGGCTACCCCGTAGGCATCGTCGCAAATAATGGCATTCTCTTCTCGCCGTCCGCGCTCAAGGCGACGCACTTCATCCAGCTATGTTCACAACGACAGATTCCCCTGCTCTTCCTTGTCAACGTTACAGGCTACATGGTCGGCTCCAAGGCGGAGAAGGGTGGCATCGCAAAGGACGGCGCAAAGATGGTCAGAGCCGTCGCGTGTGCCGATGTGCCGAAGCTGACGGTGATTGTGGGAGGGAGCTTTGGCGCGGGGAACTATGGTATGTGTTGCTCGGCTCTATTCGCGATGGTCGTATAATGTCTAATGCATTGCTTGTAGGTATGGCTGGTCGTGCTGTGAGTAACCTATCTTACACTGCGCACTATGACTTCTGACCCAACCTCCCAGTACTCTCCGCGCTTCTTGTGGATGTGGCCGGTTCGTAACCGTATTATTCGTTGGAATCTTATGGCTCATAATGTTTTAGAACGCGAAAGTATCTGTCATGGGCTCTGGGCAGCTATCGCAGGTCATGCAGACCGTATCCCGGTACGTCTCCACCTCTTCTTGTCCATCTAATCTCACCGCTCACCTCATGCCTTCAGCGACCCGTCGCAACACAACTCTCTGAAGGCCGAAATTGAGGCGCAGTCAACTTCGCTCTACGCGACGGCGCGCCTGTGGGACGACGGCATCATCAGGCCGACGGATACCCGCGACGTCGTCGGCCTCGGGCTCGCGCTGGCGGCACGCCAAGGTGGTTCGGCAGGACGCGCGGCGGTAGGGACGACTACGTGGGACGGCGATGCGAAGGGCTTCGGCGTGTATCGCATGTAGGCGCGCGACGGCGTTGGAGCTATCTCTCTTTGTAGACCCCGTGGGACGGAATTCGTTCGTGGGTGCATCTCATACTCATATAAGTTACCCAGCAATGTACATTATTTTCCTCCATCTTACTTCGACCGACCGATCCTTGGGAGGATCCACCGTCACAACCGCGTTTTGGGTTGACACTGTCACGCTTATGTATGCCCATGGACCCGGCGCCGATGTCGCTCTGGGCGGCGGGCCCAGCTGTCAGCCTAAAATCATACGTGTACGTACAGGCCAGCCTTACTCATGAAGCCAAGGTAAGTAGTCGCTCCTGTGGCGCAAATTACAGCATTGTAAGTCACGCATCGCTGTCTGAGTTTTATCATTACTGTAGATTTTCAACCAGGACCTCAGACTCCTTGGCGATTGAGGGAGAATCCAAGATTCTGAACCCTATTTCTACACCATATACCAACGTTGCCTCTACATACTTCTATTCAGACAGACAGGGAACAGTGGGAGTGCCGCCCTCTAGGCCTCCACCACTTCTTACGTGTGTAATGATTCAGATGCCTTCAGCGGCATGGCTGTGGATGGTATGCGCACCCGACAGGACCACGATTGCGCGGCAGTCCGCCTTTTCGACCGGGTACATGATCGTGATCTTGGATGGGCATGCACGACGCAAGAGTCGACCCTCGACAGCGTGTTCGTGCCCGGCCTTGTCTACTTCAACGTGAGGGAACGCTACAAAAACACAAAATGTATTAGCAATGTAGTGCGGATGGTGAAGCTGAAGACACCAAGCAACTCACGGCACTTCGAATGCTTCCTGACCACACGCGGCGGGACGACATATGTGCATTTGCCGACGGGGACTTTGATCACGTCAATCGCCGCATGGTTTGCGGAACATGACGCTTCCACGATGCGTTTACCGCGGGTGGCGGCGTCCTGGTCCTTGAGCGTCTGTCTCGATCCATCGCCTGCGTCAGCAGCGACGAGCGCCGTGTCGACCGCGTCGCAGTACCAGATACCGCAACAAAAATGTGACGCGACGCGACAGTCGACGGGCTCTGAGTCACCGAATGCGAAGACTGCCGTCGGCCTGTGGGGTGAACCGCCCGAGCCTTTTCCCCACGTGTCACGATCCTTCAAGTCAAGTTTATACATGTCAATGTCTGGGTCTATGGACATATGTAGGCACGCGAAAACGCACTTCAGACATGATAATCGCAGCCATGTGCATGGGCTTGCCGGTCTTGGGGTCTATTTAACGTGGCTGTGTGTCTTCGTCTTCATCGTGGTCAAGGTCGTCGTCGTCATCGTCGTCGCTGGCGTCGTCACTACTGCCGACGGTGACACTGGCAGTGTCGTCTTCATCGTCATCGTCATCTCCGTCGTCATTGCTGCGGAGGTCGAGTAGATACACGAGCGACTCGCCGTCCGCCGGGACTTCCCAGCATGACGGGACACTAGTGAGCGTAACCATGCGCTCGACGGTTAACTTGAGAGACCTTGATCTTGTCGGACCGGGCTCTTTTGCTCATTTGGTGGCCACGGACACCAGATGCGTCTGAATGTTCTTTGGAGATTGGCGTGGAAGTGTCCGAAATTGGCTTGCTGTTGCTTGGCGGTGGTGATGGCCGAGCGCGGCGTTTCTTGCTATGCATGGTCCTGACAAGAATGTTGAGTTATGACTAGCAGAGGCAGAGGACAGGAACAGTAGAGGCGAGACGGGCCGTCACGATATCTCGGGCTTCAAGGCTCGCGATAGATGTTCAATATATGGAATGCAGTTGTGGCATGAGTGAAGAGGTAGCTCAAGGTGGCCCAAGGCACCACGACCACCGGTACTACTGTCATCTTGCTACTTGAGTTATCTCGGAAGGGGAAAAGCAGGAACATACCTCAGTCTCTTACCTCGAAAGCGCCTTTGAGGACATAACGTATACCACCTTCGTTTCCCTACGAAGACTTTCATTGCCAAAGAGCCGAAAGATCGTGAATCATAAGCCGTTGAGGTGGCAGTGATTGAAAAGAGACGCGGGATGTACTGTTCGTTTGCGACGCGGCAGCGGGATTGGCACCGGAAGGAAGGCTCGTGGCTCGACGTCGCTGCCGGAAGACGATGAGGCCACCAGATGCACCCGCAACTGACTTTCAGATGCCACCCGTCGTCAACATGTAGAATGAGAAATGCCTCTTCGAAATATAAGAACCTCACCTGAAGACTCTGACTTCCGACCTCTCTCCCCATCAAGCGAATCGCCGCCTTCAGAGCCACCACCCAACGCTTATCTGACCACTATGGTCCGCGACTTCTTCCCCACCTTCCTATACCGCGCTGCAGAGCGCAGAAAGCTGCGGGAAAATGCTGCAAGACCTGGCGCCAGCACTGCTCTGACAGCAAACAAAGCTACATGCACGAGACTGAAGGTCGCAGACCAGGAGGTAAGCATTGCTACAAATTTCTGAAGAGATGGGCATGGCTCAACGTACTTCAGACCGGGTATCCGGACTCTACATCTGAGGACGTCAGTTTCAGTCTCGATGCCGACCTATCCATAACCGAGTCCATGACGACGTCCGCCACGGACTCCTCCCTCCATTACTCCCTCCGCACGCCCAGTCCCTTTCCCACCAGCACCCGCACAAGGGCTGAGTTCCAGCCATTCATCTTCCACCCCGACCAAGAGACTACAAACCCCTCACATGCTTTCCGAGAAGACTTCAGTCCCATTCGTCCCAGTCCGCGGCACTGGCAGGGTCCCGATGCTGAGCGCGTCGTAGCGCCGAAACCTATGCATCCAAACCAGGAGAGCCAGGCCTTCATCGACGCCGATCCCCGTGCAACTTCTGTGCCAGCGCTGGAGCCTCACGGGCCACATAAAGAGGTGCCAGTGCAAGCCGCACTCGGCTGCGACGAAGATGCCTACGACACTGAGCGGCCGACGCTGGGATGGGAGACGCTGGACATCCGCTCGCTCTGGAACGAGCCCCAAGAACCGCCGAGTACTTGCATGGCGTCGCTCATGGAAGACGACTTGGTTGTGTATCTCCAGGACCGCTGACAAGCCAAGGCTTGTGCCGAGATAGCTTTTATACAGCAGAAGCCACAGTATACACTTTTCGTGTACCACTGAGAGATAGAGATCAGAATAGAAAGCACTTGAAAATGACTTACCTCGTATTGTCCGCGTCGTAAACAATCCTACATGGTTACCAGTATTGCCTTCAATTCCTTTCGGTTGCTAGCTGTATGTAATGTGGCATCGACAGGATTCAAGAGTGGCGGGTCTGAGACTTGAAAGACGTATATGAGGTGGTGAAGACGAGCTCAGCCTTCGCCATAGGCGCCGGGAGCAGTATTTGGGCCGTGGGGAACAGCCGCCTACCTGGCGCAGTTTGACGCCGTCCGTGGCCTTCGACAGTTTCTTCCCTCAGGCTGTTGTCGAGTTTGCCATTGCGTTCTTGCCTGCTTCTCGCTTCTCGTTACTTCTCTAGATCTATTGCTCAAACTCCGTATATTCGTCAAACGTTCTTGATCGTGCGCAATATCGCTGGTACAGCGCGATGGCAGCTCGCTGGCCAAGCTCTC
Organism: Dentipellis fragilis; assembly: GCA_004679275.1. Classification (NCBI taxonomy): domain Eukaryota; kingdom Fungi; phylum Basidiomycota; class Agaricomycetes; order Russulales; family Hericiaceae; genus Dentipellis; species Dentipellis fragilis. Next base: position 16,806 of record SEOQ01000608.1, read on the forward strand.
GCCTTGGTTCCCTCATTTCAACCACTCCTCCCACTCTCAAGACACCGACGATGACCATGCGAGTATGCCTTTGTGGCCACTACCCAAACATAACAAGATTGGAACGGGATCTAGGCGTAAGCTCGGATACGCTGAGGCAGCGCTTCTCCCTACTATGTTCCCCAGAGGGCACTTCCTACTCTAAAATCGAGCCCGTTCCCATCGCCGAGATTACCGATATCCAGCTCGGACGACTGTTACTTGTGGCAATGAAAAGGGGTCTATCGTCTTACGGGATCATCAATGTACTGTCGCCCGACGAGAAGGATACAACATACGAAGTGTATGTTTTTGGGACGGACACGATCAACTTGGCAACAAGCGTTCCGATGTATACCTTTCACCCTGAGATGGCTACTCTGCTTGAACGCGTATCATCAACTCTAATTGTTGATGATATCCAGCCTTCCGTACCACTCAGCTCATCCTCCGCACCATCGCCCTCTTATCCTACCAAATCACCGGCGCCAGTTCCTCCAACTTCCATCGCGTCCTCTCTCACATCGAGCGCGACCCGCACGACGCCCTCCCAGCCTGTCTTCATTTCCACCAATCCTCTCAAGTCTACACCTAGCGGGAGCCCCGCTAGCGTATCGATCTCCGACCCTGTCCGTCTTATTTCTC